>JAODPA010128612.1:0-17132 GCA_025585075.1 Nepenthes mirabilis | reverse complement strand
TATACATTAGACGATAATTATATTTCTGTGGATTACTATGACATATATTAGTATATTTTAATAATATATCGAGATTCGAATTTATCATCCGTAGGTAAGAAACGACATTTAGCCATGTCTATAGAGTTATTTGTATGATGGCTTATCCATGTATCTCGAATAGTAACTTACGGCCTTTGTTTATGTGAAAATAAATATAACATGAACTTTTATTATCCCATTCTTTTAGTCGGTAAGGCCTACTGACCTTAGTTCCTAAGACAATCAGTATTTAGCATGTTTTGATGATAAGAAATGATTAAGAGTATGAAAAGAATTTCAAAAAAGTATAATATGAATTTTCTGCATAAGTATTATGAAAATTTTATATCATTATATTAGATCATGATCCTTTGCTAAATTATGTACATTGTTGAGTTTTTAACTCACTTATTTCTATTTTAATAATCCCTTCAAATGAGAGATTCGGATACATGCAAGATGATCAAGAGTGATGGATGAATCTATTTGAAGAATTTTGAACTTAGAAATTATGATTTTCTAATGTTAATTTGTAGTTTTCTTATAGTAGTTAGCATATTTAATGTTATATTTTTAACTTTAAATTTAGTTTTGGATAGCTGTTTAATGTGGTTATGTTAATTATATTGTTGTATTTTAGTTTTTGGATAGTTATGGAATGTTTAAAATATTATAATGTGATTTCGAACAGTAATTGTATAAGTCAGGGGATAGTTGCTGGTTAATTAAATTTTATGAGGATGTAGAAATATTCAATATGGTTTAAGCTGTTGCACTTTCAGTTGTTAGTTAATGGTTATGAATTTTATTTTCTCAAATTATATACTACGATTTTTGATGACAGGCATAACTCCATACGTAAGGTTCGATGCCACAATTGGGTCAGTGTCAGAACCACATGAGATGTGGCATAATTTGGATCCTATGTACAATTTATATTTGATGCGTACTTGGATCCGACTTCGAACAAATTCGGATTCGTCCGGTTAATTTAATCCGGTTCCGTTCACTGAGTCTGAATCCTGAACACCATTACAGAAAACGAGAGGTCAAGTGCTGGCGGGAGGTTGTCCCACCGAAAACACTCTGACGCTCAAGTCAGTAAAAAGCCTTCAAACTGTAGAAGGTGAACTGATAAGTAAGAGAGAGAGAATAAAATGGTCGAGAGCGTTGGCCTGTAGAAGTAGAGATGATCCCATGGCCCATTGAGAGTGTGATTTCTAGCTCGTTGTTCACAGAGAACGAGTGGAAGTTGTGTCCCAAAAGTATGGAAGCTTTGAAGGACGATTCTCAAAGAGTCGGAGGAGACTTTGCAATCCAGAGGCTTAGAGTGGGATTGGAAGGTGAACGCTTTACAGAGAGAGAGAGTTATGCTCAAGCCCTGTAAGCGTTCGTAGCTTAGACTATATCAGAAAGTCCCTTTTGTCTTAGAAAGCGTGTTCTCTTAAAAGCGTGCTCTGAAAGCGTATCCTTTTCAGAGTGAAAACTCTGGGTTTATATAGATGGTGGGAGAGCCACCTTCCTTGGCCTGGCGCTGGGCAGCCTTCTCTGAGTTGGTGGGCATGATTTGATGGATCATTTTTCTTCTGAACAGTATAACGGATCTCCAGATTATCTACTTTCTTTTCATGCTCTTGTGTCCGTTAGACTTTGTCGTTGGCGTTGAATCCGTTGCTACTTTTTTTTTAGAGAAGATCAGCTTTTAGGAAAGCGTGTAATCATGGAAATGATCGTTACTTTTCGTGTACGAGATCGCTTGTCAAATTGGGCCTGGCCCGTATTAGGTTTACTGTCTCTCACAGCCTGCTGTTACAGTACTTCCGGTCAATAGAAGTGTTGACCGTCTTGAAGGAGCGTCGTTGGCCGTTTGTTATGCGCCGAGCGGTCAACGCTAACGCGTTGACCGTCTAACACGCGTTGGGTCATTCTGGATTTTGGGCCGCTTTTTTGTTGGGCCTGCCAGCTGTGGGCCTACCCATCAATATTATATTATTTTGGTCGGTTAACGTATCAATGTGAAGTTTTTATTCAAAGTTAATTATATGATTAATTGGTTAATTAATAATAACTGATTAAGTCTCAATGACGAGATTGAAATTTGGAATGTGAGAAAATCCATGTCATTATTGGACACTATAATATCTATACTAATTAAAAAAAATGAATGAGATTCTTCTCATGTTTTATTGGTTCTAGTTACAAAATAGTCTAACAAGTATACGTGAGATACACTTAATTTCATATTTATACGATTCAAATTTTTTTTTTTTGGCAATGTTTGACTAGCATTCAAGGTACCTTTTGAAACAGTTCAGCCATCATTTGAATGATGTTTAGATGTTACTGTATATATGGCCAGTGTAAATTTGTTTACATCCTACTTTGTGATAGAAGACTATTTTAATGAATGATATTGTTGTGTCCCGGGTCCCCAATTGTTGTACGGATTAGGGAATCTTCCAATCTTCCATTGAGGGTTGATCTGGATCGGGTCCGGCTTTTATTGCTAATGACCAAGAACCTACACAACAAAAACCACAAATAAGAGGTCAGAGGCCAACAGGGGGTTATCCCCCGTTGACACTCCGAGCTCAAATCAGAAATCTTTCGCAATAAACGGAGGAATGCACGTGAGAATGCAAAGATGCATTGATGAGGGGAGTGTAAGAGGGTGTATTTGGAGGCTTGAGCTCCATGAGTGCGCCCGACAGATAAGCGACTTACCTGTACGCCCGCGGAGGGTGACTTGGAGTGCGCCCGACAAAGGGGCAGCTTACTAGTGCGCCCGGCAAAGGGGCGGCTTACTAGTGCGCCCGCAGAGGGGCGACTTGGAGGTGCGCCCGTAGATGGGCGGCTTAGAGGTGCGCCCGCGGAGGGCGGCTTAGAAGTGCGCCCGCAGAGGGGCGGCTTACAGGTGCGGCAGCGGATGGCGGCTTGGAAGTGCGCCCGCAGAGGGGTGGCTTGGAGGTGCGCCCGCGGAGGGCGGCTTAGAGATGCGCCCGCGGAGGGTGGCTTGGAAGTGCGCCCGGTAGAGGGGCGGCTTACAGGTGCGCTCGCAGAGGGGCGGCTTAGAGGCGGCCCACGGGGGGCGGCTTGGAGGTGCGCCCGCGGGGGGCGGCTTATAGGTGCGCCCGCGGAGGGCGGCTTGGAGGTGCGCCCGACAGAGGGGCGGCTTGGAGGTGCGCCCGCAGAGGGGAGACTTACAGGTGCGCCCGGCAGAGGGGCGGCTTATAGGTGCGCCCGACAGAGGGGCGGCTTACAATTGCGCCCGCGGAGGGCGACTTTAAGAAGAAGGACCAAACGGTACTAATGAGTAAACATTCTTGTTATCTGAGCGGAGGGTTAACTCTTGGACTGCGAGCTCCTGGCTATGGGATAGAGGGATCGTGACTCCAAGACGGAGGGTTGAAGACCTCCTGGTTAGCGGAGGGCTGAAGGCCTTCGGATGGCGGAGGATTGATGGCCTCCCGACGGGAGGAGAGCTGAGGGCCTCCTGGTGGCGGAGGGCTGAGGGCCTCCAGATTGTAGGAGGGCCGTGGGCCTTCGTGCCTCCTGGAAGGAGGAGAGCTCCGTGCCTCCTGGATGGAGGACTAAGGGCCTCTGGACAATATGAGGGCCGAGGACCTCGTGGCGGTGGAGGGTTGAGGGCCTCCGGATTGTAGGAGGGCCCTGGGCCTCTTGGCGGCTGAGGGCTGAGAGCCTCGGACGGGCGGAGAGCCAAGGGGCCTCTGGATTGTAGGAGGGCCATGGATCTCCTGGCCGCTAGCTTGCTCTCATTGGAGATCGGCTATCAACGGTTAGGCCATTCTCCAAGCCATATGGAGCCTTATAGAACTTTTTCCACTTGTCCCTCAATACTTGAGAATGCTTGCTTTTATAGTGGAGTTTGTAGATGTATTGTTTCTCAAAAAGCAATGTGAGACTTTTAATTTGAAAGAAATATGTTGGATTGTGGGCTTGCTGCGGGCCTGACCCATTGGCCCATGGTTATTGGACCCATCACGAGCCCCCCATGCCGGTGGACCAAATTTTCGGCCTCCGGCATGTTCATGTATTGTTTCTCAATACTTGAGAATGCTTGCTTTTATAGTGGAGTTTGTAGATGTATTGTTTCTTAAAAAGTAATGTGGGACTTTTAATTTGAAAGAAATATGTTGGATTGTGGGCTTGCTGCGGGCCTGGCCCATTGGCCCATGGTTATTAGACCCATCACTAGCCCCCCATGCCGGTGGACCGAATTTTCGGCCTCCGGCATGTTCATGATGGGATGAGACTTGTCATATTGTCCCCTTGATCTGGATTCATTGACCAAAAAGTTTGACCCTGAGAATGGAAGGAACCAGATTGATGGTTGACCAACTTGGTTGACCACATCACTTGACCCGGAGAGCGGAATAGAGCCGAAAATATGGTTGTCAGATTTCATTGACCAATGCGCTCAAATCCCGAGAGCAGTGCGGAGTCAAAAAAGTTGGTTGACCGGATCTGGTAACCAAAGTGCTCAAATCCAGAGGGTAGAGCAGAGACGGACATGGCTGCCAGTCAAAAAAGTTGACCGGCAAAATGCTCGAATCCGGGGAGCAGTTCAAAGTCGAAAAATTTTGTTGACCGGCGGGCGACCAACTCTCAAACAGACGATCAACTCAAATGTTGACTGTCTGCCTTACGCGCATTGGGCCCAAAGAGGCTCTTCTACAGTAATGGGCCTGGCTCACTCAGGCCCGTCGCCTATCTGGCGGCTGACAACGGATATCCTTCATAAGGGTGACCAACACGAACGCAAACGATCAACTCGGGCGTTGACCGTCCGCGTTTTGCACGTTGGACCCCAAGAAGCCTTTCAACAGTAACGGGCCTAACCCGTTTAGGCCCACCAATCATTAAAAAGCCAACAACGATTCTCCAAGGTTATTCCACGATCTCAGCAGGCACCAAAAGGGACACTAGCAATATTGGCGCCCTTCAAAGAAGGAAAGCGCCAGATCTTCCCAATTCCTTGCCAACCAAGACACTCCAACGGTAATATGCTGAGGAGGAAAGAAACCAACTTGGAAAGTTGTTGGCCGCCTCACAAGGAAACAATCTCGATCAGCATGGCAACTGGCATTAGCTCCAGAGGGCAAGCCAGCCAGCACATCAGGAAGGCAATCACTCTTTCCAAAGAAGGAGGATCGACCTCTCAACTACAAAAGAAACCCTTGACCCACCATCAAGGGCATGCTTTCTTCCATACTTTCGACCACCAACGCTTTCTTGAAGACATCCAGTTGTATACGTTTCCTAGGACGATCGGGTGCTCACAGAAGTCTGCCTTCTCTGCCACCTTCATCCTCTAAAAAATCCTAAGGCACACAAGCGCGCCTCTCAGGGCCGTTTACTACCTTCCCACCTTCCAGATTCAAGAAGACCTCACGTCTCTCTTACATCTGGATCAAACACTCAAACTCTCTCTCTCACTATTTTTTAGTTTCTTCCTTTTGAAAACTGTTTTACTGACTTGAGCGTCGGAGTGTTTTCGGTGGGATAACTTTGCGCCAAACACACTGACCTCTTGTTCTGTTTAGTGGTGTGCAGGATCCAACTCAGGGAACGGAGCCGGAGCCACGACCAGAGGATCATCCAAATCTGTTCGAAGTTCGGATCCAGAGACGCATCATTGGCGCTGTCTGTGGGAAGCATTTACTAAAAGCTTACCACAAAATCTGCACATACTCTCTCTCTGTTACCTTCTAATTCTGCAATGGTGAACACGAGAGCCCAAGCTAGTGACCCTGCTAGAGATGCTGCTAACCCCGTCCAGGACCACGCTGCTGGTGCTATGGTCAACAGGGCCACAGGCGGAGTTCCACCGCCTTACTTTCAACTACCGGTGGAGCAGATGCAGGACAATAATCGCCTGCTTCAATTACTTTGTGCGCAGAACGAGCAACGACAACAAGCGGCTCTACCAGCAGCCATTCCCGCTCCTGCCACCAAAAGGGGTGGCCAAAGGAAGAAGAAGCCAGCCAAAAGGCCCACGAAAGCCGAAGATAATCCGGCTCCAGCGTCCTCCCGCGTTCCTGGCCAGAACAGGCCTATGGAACGTTCTGGGAGTACGTCTCCGACAGAGAGCCCAGAAAGAAGAAATCCTCCATACTCACGAGCAGAAGACAACAACGCAGTCCAGGAGCGAGCCTCTAGGACTGTCAGGTCCACTGGAGGCAGCAGCCGACTGGCTGTTGAACCCGCCGGGGATAGGACAGAGTTGAGGGATTACCTCAATTCCAAACGATCAGCAAATGTCGCTCACGCCGATCCGTGAGTGGACAAGATCTGGAACCGTGTGTTCCAAGAGGAAGAGCGCATCATCGACCTGGACCGGTCTCCTTTCACTGCAGAGGTCTTGAGCCGTCCACTGCCGTCAAAATTTAAGATGCCGTCCCTTGACTTATACGATGGGGGCAGTGATTTGGTTGACCACCTGGATCACTTCCGTACCCATCTGAGTCTACAAGGGCTAGAAGACTCAGCGATGTGCCACTGCTTTCCGCTCACGCTGAAGGGAGACGCTCAAATCTGGTTCCATCACCTCCCTTCAGGTACTATCAGCAGCTTCCGTGAGCTCATGGACCTCTTCCTGGCTCAGTATGCTTCGAGCCGACGGGAAGAGAAACAGCCATGGCATCTCTCCCACATAAAGCAGAAACCGGGAGAGAACCCACGGCGCTTCCTAGATCGATTCGTGGCGGAGGCCAGAAGGATCCCCCGGATCACAGAAGAGATGAAGTTGGGCAGTTTCATCTCTGCGCTTACTTTCGGTGACTTTTTCAAGTACCTCGCCCACAAGAATTCTCAGACCTTTCGCGATGCGGATTCCATCACTAGGGCCTACGCTACAGCAGAAGAGGCCAACGAGGCAAAACGTCCGAAGCGGGCGGATCAGCCTCGGCCATTGCCTGGTGAAAGGAAGAGAAAGTACAGCAGCGGAGAACTCCCCCGCCAGAAGCAGCGCCGGACTGGGCCCCCAGAACGCAGAGATTATAGGCCCACTAGTTTTACACCTCTGACGGACACACGCACAAACGTCCTCATGCAAATCCGCGGAGAAAAATTCCTAAACTGGCCCAAATCGCTGAAGAAAGACTCTGAAAACCAGTCGAAGTACTGTGACTTTCATCGCTCTGCTGTCCATTCAACTGAGGGCTGCAAGACGCTGCAGAGGGAGATCGAAGACTTGATTCGCAGAGGACACCTCACGAAGTTTGTTAAAGGCCCTGGACAAACGCAGAAGCGGTCAATGAAGAGGGGCAGGAGCAGACTCCTCCCCGGAACAGGATTGCGGCAGGAGTGGTTAACATGGTCACCACCCGACCTGCCAAGAGCCCGGCGGACAGCAAGGAGCAGCAGATTAGGAGGAAGAAGCAGCGCACAGTAGATAATACTATTAGCTTCAGTGATAGTGACTCAAATCATGTAACTTCCCCCCATGCTGACCCCCTTGTTATATCAGCACTCGTTTCAGATGGTACTTCAAACTACCAGTTGAAACGAGTCTTTATCGATAATGAAAGTTCAAAAGATTTGTTTTACTTGGATGCCTTTTTTAAGTTAGGCCTAAAAAAGAACCAACTAAAATCGGCCGAGGGCCCATTATACGGCCTTGACAACGAACCAGTGCCCGTCCAAGGGACTGTTCAATTGGAAGTTACCCTAGGGTCGTATCCAAAGACAGCAAGTCGCACGCTTAACTTTCTAGTGGTTGACCTGCCTTCCGTTTATAACGCGATACTAGGCAGGCCGTGCCTAACAACGTTTGGGGCGGTCACCTTAATTTCACACCTCAAAATGAAGTTTCCAACACCCTACGGTGTTGGGGAGGTGTTAGGCGACCAAATAATTGGGCAGACATGCTACATGTCCCAGATTGCCCCTAGCGGCAGCACTAGCACGGTGGGAGAACTCGATCACCGAGACGAGACCACCCTGCAACAGGCGCAACCCGGTGAAGCCACAGATCTAGTCCCACTAAATCCGAAGGAACCGAAAAAGTGTGTTCAGATTGGCGGCACACTCACTGGCACACTGCATGCAGAACTAATTGCATTCCAGCAACGGAACGCCGACATATTTGCATGGACTCCCGCTGACATGCCCGGGATTTCGGCTGAGGTGATGGTCCACAAGTTGGGCCTTGATCCTGGCCGGAGGCCAGTCAAGCAGAAGCAGAGAAACCATTCCACAGAGAAGCTGATCGCCATCCGAGAGGAGGTGAAATAGCTACTGGACGCTGGGTTTATTAGAGAAGTCCAGTACCCAGACTGGCTTTCAAATGTCGCCCTGGTTAAAAAGAGCAATGGAAAATGGCGAATGTGCGTCGATTTTACCGACATCAACAAGGCCTGCCCGAAAGACAGTTTTCCCCTGCCTAGGATCGACTTATTGGTTGACTCCACGGCTGGACATGAGCTGCTCAACTTCATGGACGCCTATTCAAGTTACAATCAAATTCGAATGAGTCCGGAAGACGAGGAGCATACTTCATTCATGATGGAGTAGGGCACCTACTGCTACAAAGTGATGCCCTTCGGACTAAAAAATGTTGGAGCAACTTACCAACGACTGGTCAACAAGATGTTCAAAAAGCAAATTGGTCACAACATGGAGGTCTACGTCGACGACATGCTCGTCAAGAGCAGGGTCACTAGCGACCACATACGTGACCTGGAAGAATCATTTGAGGTGCTCCGCCAGCACTAAATGAAGATAAATCCAGCCAAGTGCGTCTTCGGGGTAGCCTCTGAAAAATTCTTGGGTTTCATCGTCTTCCAGCGGGGGATCGAGATAAACCCAGAAAAGATTAAGGCACTCGCTGACATGGCTCCCCCGTGGAGCGTCAAAGACATCCAGCGACTGACTGGGCGGCTGGCAGCTTTGTCCCGCTTCCTCGCGAAGTCTGGCGACAAGTACCAGCCCTTCTTAAAGCCCTGAGATGGACAAAATCCAACGGATTCCAGTGGACGGCTGACTGCCAGACAGCCTTCAATGAATTGAAGCAGTATCTGGCCGGCCCACCGTTGCTAGCATCACCCAAGGGCGAAGAGGAGCTGTACCTTTACCTGGATGTATCAGAAGTGTCCCTCAGCTCCGTCCTAGTGCGCCAAGAATTTGATATTTAGCAGCCAGTTTACTATGTGAGCAAAATGTTGACCAGCCCAGAAACGCGCTATCCGCGCACTGAAAAAATGGCCTTAGCACTTATCTTTGCAGCGCGAATATTGAGGCCATACTTTCAGGCGCATCGCATAGTGGTCCTCACTGACCAGCCGCTGAAAGGCATACTCCAGAAACCAGACGTTTCGAGGCAGCTGGTAAAGTGGGCTATCGAGTTGGGTGAGTTCGATATCTAATTCAGGCCCAAACCTGCCATAAAAGCGTAGGCTCTGCCTGACTTCATCGTCGAGACCACGACCCCGATTCACGAGGAACAGCCTGCAGAAAATGCAGGACAGCCAGACGAAGTTCCAAAATGGACGCTCCACAAGGACGAATCGTCCACGGATGGTGGCAGCGGAGCAGGGGTGGTCCTCACGACCCCTGATGGATTTGAGGTTAAGTATTCCCTCAAACTGGACTTCCCGGCAACCAACAACGTCGTCGACTACGAAGCCCTGCTAGCCGACTTACGATTAGCAAAGGAGTGCTCTGCCAAGAGGTTGGTGGTTTACAGTGACTCCGAACTAATTGTCAACCAGGTTAATTGGAGCTTCGAGGCAAACAATCCTTCCTTGGCCAAGTACCTGGCAAAGGCAAAGGAGGCCATCCAGGGCTTCGATAAGCTGACTCTGGTTCACGTTCCTCGAACCGAAAACTGGAAGGCAGACCGGCTGGCTAGAGCCACCGCTGCCAAAAACCCAGAACAGTACTCGAGGGACATGAGGGAGATTCTGAATGCTCCCAGCATAGAAAAATAGGAGGCAATGCAGATTTCTGAGATAGAAAACTGGATGATGTCTTACCTTAAATACTTGGCTGACGGATCACTCCCAGAGGATGCCGTGAAGGCCAAGCGAATTAAAAAGACAGCCGGCTGGTACACGGAAGTCGATGGGCGGCTGTATCGCCGCGGATACTCGACTCGGTACCTCCGTTGTCTATCACCCGAGGAGGCGGACTACGCGCTGAGCGAGGTTCACCTCAGGATCTGCAGATCACACGTAGGCAGAAAAAACTTAGCCTTCAAGATCATGCGGCAAGGCTACTATTGGCTCTCGATGAAAAAGGACGCGCTTGAGTTTGTGAAGAAATGTGAAAGCTGCCAGCTTCACCGCAACCTTCACCACCGGCCGTCCGCTGACCTGAAGTCGCTTCAGTCTCCATGGCCCTTCGCGCAATGGGGGCTCGATATTCTCAGCCCATTTCCTATTGCCATGGGGCAGAGGAAGTTTATCATCGCGGACATCGACTATTTCACCAAGTGGGTCGAGGCAGTCCCGCTAGCAAAAATTATGGAACACAATGCGCTGGAATTTCTTCGCCAGAGTATTGTCTGCAAGTTTGGCGTCTCAGAGGTCGTAGTGACTGACAACGGGACCTAATTCTCAGGAAAATGCTTCACAAAATATTGTGCCAGCATTGGTATCAAGCTGGTCCACACTTCGGTGGCATACCCCCAAGCCATGGGTAGGTGGAGGTTACGAACCGTACGCTACTCCACGGGTTAAAGAATAAACTGGAGGACGCCGGGGGCTCCTAGGCTGACGAGCTCCCATCCGTCCTCTGGTCTTATCGAACAACACAGAAGGAACCAACGCACGAGACCCCCTTCAGCCTCTGTTACGGGACTGAAGCAGTAATTCCTGTTGAAATCGGGCTTCCAAGTCTCAGGGTGGAGTCTTTCGACCCACAGACCAACTCCCAGAAAATCAGGGAGCACTTAGACTTGCTAGAGGAAGCCCGCGACGCTGCCAGAATATGGACAGCAGCGTACCAACACCGAGTTGCCCGGAACTATAATAAAAAGGTGAAAGTCCGGCAATTCGACGTTGAGGACTTGGTCCTACGAGGCGTCGAGGCCACAGGCAAGCTAGCCGGCCGCAACAAGCTCTCTCCCAACTAGGAGGGACCTTTCCTTGTCTCCGCCGTCTTGTAAAATGGAGTATACAAACTCCGAAACTAGGACGGGAAGCTGGTCCCACGAACGTGGAAAGCAACCCACCTAAAGCGCTACTTCCAGTAGGAAACCTAGGTACGCACTCACCCACTCGTGTGCATTCATTCGCATGCTTGTTTTAATTTGACAAAGTAAGGAGTTTACTTAGCATATAGAATCCTAGGCTCTATGTGCATACATATGAACTGTGTTTACCTTGCAGGTTTACTCGACCTAGACTGCCCTTAAGTCGGGAGGGTATTCACCCTCTTGTTAAACCCTAGTCATCTAGGTGGTTCAGAAGTGGTCTGAAACCCTGGTCATCCAGGTGGCCCATAATCGGTCTTAAACACTAGTCATCTAGGTAGCCCATGAGCGGTCTGAAACCCTAGTCATCCAGGTGGTCCATGAGCGGTCTTAAACTGTAGTCATCTAGGTGGCCCACGAGCAGTCTGAAACCCTGATCATCCAGGTAGCCCTTGAGTGGTCTGAAACCTTGGTCATCCAAGTGGCCCGATAGCGGGCTAAAAATCTTATGGGGCAAGTATGGCACACGTGACGACCTCCTCTCGGGGAGTAGCAACGTCAGTCAACGACGGTCGAAGAGAGAAATATTTTTTCTCCAACATTGGCAGCCCAAGTCTTCACTTGCACGGTGCCACCAGGCTGGTTAATACAACTGCCTTCCCAGCTTAAAGATCTTATTCCTTCGGCAGCCAGCCAACCAGGTTGGCTACCCCACGCACTAGCCTTCTCAACGAAAGAGTAGCGTGATCGAACAGTGGCAAGAAGCGTTCCTTCTCCAACGCTGACTGCCCAAGTTTCCACTTGGACAGTACCGTAAGGCTTGTTAACGCAACCACCTGCCAAGCCTAGGGACTTAGCTCCTTAGGCTACCAAACAACAGTCGCTGGCCAACCAAGTTGGCCGCCTAATGCAGTGATTCACACAACACAAAAAGCAATAAAAACAGTGGACACCAAATTGAAAGGAATTTTTATTTTATTGCTTATAAAGTGTATTACGATTTACGCTAGATCCAAAAGCGCAAAAGAAATACAAAAGGCTACAGGGACGGCGAACCACCCTGGCTGTCTCGGGGCTCTCCCTCCAAGTCTTCCTTACGTTGCGCTGCGCGGTTTCTCTGGTTGATAAACTCCACTGAGAAGTCAGGATCGATTAACCGTGCAACGCGCCGTCCAATGTTGAGTCCCTCCAACAGCCGGTCGTGTAGTGCGCCCCCGATCTCACGGGGGCTCATCCGAGTGGCCAACTTGTTCTCTGAGGTTGCGGCTCTATCGGTAAGGCGTTTATGGCTCACCTTAAGTCGGTCCACCTCCTCTTTCAAGCACGCGACCTCGGCCTTCAACTCAGCGTTCTCTGCCTCCATGCCCGCCATGACCACCTCAAGAGCAGCGGTCTGCTCACGGAGCTCCCCTCCTGAGGTAGCCAGCTTGGCCTCCAGTCAGGCGATCTCAGCCTCCCGGTCCGTAATAATGCGATCACGTTGCTCCACTTCCCGGGAGATAGCTTAGATCAACCTCCTTGTCTGCACAAGACAAAAGAAAAATGTGAGTCATAAATACGAGAAAGGAAAAAGTACAAGGAGGCTATTGCAAAAATCATACATCGTAAGTCTTCCTCCGGGGCCTCGTAGGCCTGGACTCCAGACCTGACCCAGCTGGCGGTGGACCAATAGGTGATGGACCAGGAGATGACGAGCCAGGAGCATCCTCTCGAACCAGGCACGCCGCTGCCACATCCAAAATACGATCCAAAAACTCATCATCATCAACAGCAGCGGCGGGCTCCTCCCTTGCAGCCTCTGGAGCAGCCGCGGCAGGCTTCCTTCTCTTGGCTGCCTTGGGAATGGCTGCCGGTGGATCAGCTCTCGTCGACGGTTCCACAATAAAAACGCATGAACCCTCAAGCACATCGCGAGCTGGCTCCTCCACAGATTCCATCCAGGTAGCGCTTGGGACCACCCTCGCCACAGGCTGGGCCAAGATGACTCCTCCGGCCTCCGTCGGCCTATCCTCGACGGACTTCCCCACTGCAGAGGTGCTGCCGGATCCGCCGCAGATCCCGGCAGCCACAAGATCAATCTGCGACGAAGACGATGAGGGCGTGCCAATTACCCTCTCGGTAGCTTCCTCCGTGGGCCTTGGGCGGATGATTACACCCCTTAAGTCTTCAAGTCTCATCATCATAATCGAAGGGTGCGGCTTCTGAGCCGGTGATGGTGGCCCCCATTTAACCTTCTTGGTCTCCGCCCGGGAAACCATGAAGTCCCTCTTGAACTCGTCGGGGTTAAGCCATATGGCCTTGGTCAACCAGGCGTAGGAGGCGCTCTCCGTCGTAGACGGTGTACCAAGGTACGCCTCTGGAACCTGGCCCCAACTCCTCGCAATAGGCCATTTCTCTCCCACTTTCACAAAGAAGAACCGATTTTTTCAGTTCTTCAGCGAATCATGAATGGCCGTGTTAATTTTTATTCCCGTACAGGGACTGAGTGAAATCCACTCTGCCCCCTGGGTCACTTTAAATACAACTTTAACGCCAGACATCCTAAATTTCTGGCCAAGCTTCCGAAAAAAAATACATAAATTGCAAAGGTACCTCACTGCGTTGGCATGGAGCTGAGCGATAGATACTCGTAGAGCCGCCATGATCGACTCCAGCTCTTCAGGCAAAGGCAGACGGAGGCCGCTCCTCAGATGGGCCTCGTAGACAGTAATGTCCCCTCCGGTGGGAAAAAAGCTCTGTCGTCCTTGCCCGGAACCCTCCAAGCCATCTCTTTGGAATATTAAATTCGACACACAGTGTCTTAACATCGTTTTCTCTCAAGACGGATGGAAAGTCTGCGACGGGAGCCATAATCGAGCGGAAGCTAGGGTTTCTTTTGGAAGAGTTCGTCTGAGATACGAGAACGAAGAAGACGACGGTTTCAAGGCGTAATTGATTTCAAAATATGAAAAGGAAACTTAAGCACCAAGCATACAAAGGACGTCGTCAGTCCTGCCACGCGTCACCTCCTCACTTAACCTCGCAAAAGGACGGGTCTCTGGCGCAGAAACCCCTAATGAATGATGCCGTCAGGATCGCCACGTGTCGCCTCCCTACTTGACCCCGCAAAAGGACGGATCTCTAGCGCATTAATGGCCAAGATCTCCGCCCAACCAACGGGAGACACGTGTCATTTTCTGTCCCGTAAACCGGCCAAAAGCTGGCAGAAAGAATTTCCAAAATTGGCCAAGACAGTCAACAATTCTGGTACTCCAGAATTGACCAAAACGGTCAACACTTCTGGTGCTCCGGAATTGGTCAGGACGGTCAACAATTCTGGTGCTCCGGAATTGACAAAAACGGTCAACAATTCTGGTGCTCCGAAATTGACCAGGATGGTCAATAATTCTGGTGCTCCGGAATTGACCAAGACGGTCAACGATTCCGGTCAAACTCTCCTTCACGACTTTTTATGAAGTGCCACGAGATCTTCAAAGCAAGAAAAGGCATCCCATCATGAACATATTGGAGGCCAGACTTCTGGCCACCATCATGGGGAGCTAGTGATGGGTACATCAAAAATGGTCTGGCTCTACAAAAGTCAAAGGCCCAAGACGACGGTCAACACTCTAACAACCCAACTAGAAAATGGGCCCAAGAGCTGAAAAGCTCAGGAAGGTCAACGCTGGCGTTGACCGTCGGGCGACCAACTCTCAAACAGATGGTCAACTCAAACGTTGACCGTCTGCCTTACGCGCATTGGGCCCAAAGAGGCTCTTCTACGGTAATGGGCCTGGCTCACTCAGGCCCATGGTCCATCTGGCGACTGACAACGGATATCCTTCATAAGGGCGACCAACACGCACGCAGACGGTCAACTCGAGCGTTGACCGTCCGTGTTTTACACGTTGGGCCCCAAGAAGCCTTTCAACAGTAATGGGCCTGACCCGTTTAGGCCACCAATCATTAAAAGGCCAACAACGATTCTCCAAGGATATTCCACGATCTCAGCAGGCACCAAAAGGGACACTAGAAATATTGGCGCCCTTCAAAGAAGGAAAGCACCGGATCTTCCCAATTCCTTGCCAACCAAGACACTCCAACGGTAATATGCTGAGGAGGAAAGAAACCAACTTGAAAAGTTGTTGGCCGCCTCATAAGGAAACAATCTCAATCAGCATGGCAACTGGCATCAGCTCCAGAGGGCAAGCCAGCCAGTAAATCAGAAAGGCAATCACTCTTTCCAAAGAAGGAGGATCGACTTCTCAGCTACAAAAGAAACCCTTGACCCACCATCAAGGGCATGCTTTCTTCCATACTTTCGACCACCAACGCTTTCTTAAAGACATCCAGTTGTATACGTTTCCTAGGACGATCGGGTGCTCACAGAAGTCTGCCTTCTCTGCCACCTTCATCCTCCAAGAAACCCTAAGGCACACAAGCGCGCCTCTCACGGCCGTTTACTGCCTTCCCACCTTCCAGATTTAAGAAGACCTCACGTCTCTCTTACATCTGGATTAAACACTCAAACTCTCTCTCTCTATTTTCAGTTTCTTCCTTTTGAAGACTATTTTACTGACTTGAGCGTCGGAGAGTCTTCGATAAGACAACTTCCCGCCGAACACACTGACCTATTGTTCTGTTTAGTGGTGCACAGGATCTAACTCAGGGAACGGAGCCGGAGCCAAGACAGGGAAATCATCCGAATCTGGTCGAAGTTCGGATCCAGAGACGCATCAGATATATTACTTGTATGACATCAATTGATATATGTATTGTCTGTACGTTTGGTGTATGACCAATGTTTGATGTCATATTCAAACACTAAACCCCATTCGAGGTAATTTAATTGATCTGCAAACCTAACTGTATGATGTTAAGAATATATCTTGATTGATGTATACTAGAAAGCTTAGGAGCCTTGCATGCTAATTCGTGGGACTTGAATGTTTAATTCATGAATTATAGTTAATGTTTGAGTGCCATGGATGGCAACGTTTGAACGGCAGGATATTTTGGGTATATTTGAGTGTCTGGAAAAATCTACTGGTTGGCAATAGTTGGGACCCCTTCCCTATTTTCAAGGTCTTAGTTATATATTGGTCTACAAGCAAGTGTTTGAGTGCCCGAGGACCATAATATTGTTTCAGTCCAAACTTCACGTGCAAGACTTCAGATAGTTATTCCAGAATTTGTTCTTTTATTCTTGGTCATTAGACACTTTTATTTGTGTGACCTTTGGGTGCGTTAATATGTTTTTTGTTATATACAGTTAAGACAAATGAGATTATTTAAAAATATTATAATTTTAAAAAATATAAAACTTATAAAATCTTAGTAGGGTTTATAGCTATCTGATACTGATATCAGTATCTCAGTGGATTGAGATCTATATTCGTGGTACTTATAATCATGTGAATAATGCGTAGTAAGATATTAAGGGATACATACTGAGAAATGGTGGCTTTGATATGTGGATTGAGATAAATTATTCTATGCTCCATTTAGACATGGCTCTTACTTGGGCCATGAGAATACGTGTGTAGTATATTTTAGGCTTACCTCGACGAGATAACAAGAATATTATTCAATAAAATTAAGTTTGGTACTTATACACCACAAGTGATAAAGTATCATGATACCGTAAAGTTGATCGCTTGTCAAATTTATAAGTATCGGTACCTCATAGATAATACCTAGTCATTGATAATAGGCGTATAGTTGTTTATTCATGGTAACAATAAGATCCAACGGCATTATTGTAGTGCCTCTTATAGCGGTAATTTATGTTGAAATAAATTCGATGGAAAATATATCCTCGTCGACATTCAAATTCGATGGAATCCTAGTTGCACTCTTGATGTACAATTTTTGGTGGAAACCTTTGATTGTCGTTCATATAGCTTGAGTTGTGTTATATCATGGCGTTAATTCTCTAATAGTTGATGTACAATTTTATTTATTATGTCAAATATTT
>JAODPA010128601.1:0-17134 GCA_025585075.1 Nepenthes mirabilis | reverse complement strand
ACTCTTGCAAAACATTTCAGCTCTCTACAAATCTAAAGATACGAAAATATGAACACGTGAGTCAAAAATTCAGTAAGTATCATCATAAATATACACAAAATAATATCTACAAATCAGAGGGAGAATTCACAAATGAATATCAAAATAAATGCCAGATACAAATTTCAAATCGTTGATATCAAAAGCCAAATAATCATACCTGAAACAAAAATTCAAATCAGAAACCAAATCACCAGCACCCCAAAAGCATAATCTTATCGTACCATTCCACTTATACGAATGCATAATAAATCGTGCTCTAATATCCCGACACATAATCAAAGGCCACGACACACCTACAAACAAAAGCCACATAAATGCAAGTCATGGCATACTCACATAAACAGAAGTCATGTCATACTCACATAAATAGAAGTCACGACATACCCATATAAATAAAAGATTGTGGCATACCCACGTGAACAAAGGCCAACAACAAATAGAAGCTAACGACACATCCACATAAATAGAGGCAATTCATAATTCAAATCTGTATATTATAACGTCTTTGTTTTAGGCCAGCAACTTTAGGACATCTCATATCATTGGCATCTGTCTACATTTTAGGCCTATAAATCTCGATCCAACTACATTTTAGACTTATAAATCTCAACCATCTCATGTCATTGGCACCCATCTATATTTTAAACCTGTAGATCTTGACCCATCTATATTTATACTTATAACTCTTGGCCGTCTCATATCATTAGCACCCATTTATATCGTAAGCCTATAAATCTCAATTTGGTTATATTTTAGGCCTACAATTCTCAATCATCTCATATCATTGGCATCTGTCTACATTTTTAGGCTTACAGATCTCAACTCGACTACCTTTTAGGCGTATAACTCTTAGCTATCTCATGTTATTAGCGCCCGTCTATATTTTAGGTCTATAGATCTTAGCCTGATTACATTTTAAGCTTGTAACTCTTGGCTGTCTCGTATCATTGGCGCCTGTCTATATTTTAGACCTATAAATCTCAATCATGCTACATTTTAGGCCTACAAATTTCAATCTTGCTATATTTTAGGCCTGTAACTTTCGACCATCTTATATTATTGGCTCACAACCCGACTACATTTTAGACCTATAGTTTTTGACCATATTTTATCACACATCAACCCACTTGGGGCCTCGGACCACCACAATCTGACACAAATTGACCCACTAGGTTTCGGACCACTATAGTCCTACACAAACTGACCATCAGGTTTCGAACCACCACATCCCACACAATTGACCCACTAGGTCTCAAACCACCGCGATCCGCACACAAACTGGGCTATAGGGTCTTGGACCACCATAGTCCTACATAATCAACTCACCGGGTCTCAGACCACCACAGTTTGTACACAAACTGGCCCACGGAATCTCAGGCCACCATGGTTCTATACAAATTGATCCACTGGGTTTCAAACCACCATGGTCCTACACAAATTGACCCACTAGGTCTCAGATTACCACGATCTTGCACAATTGATCCACCAGGTCTCGGACCACCACGATCCGCACCCAAATTGGCTTGGCCGAGGCCTCAACGGTGCTCATACATATCCATAGCTCCAGGAATGATGGGATACTCAAATATTAACAAAGATTGAATAAAACTCCCAAATTAATCAGCATAATTATCATGCATGTTCCAAGAAAATATGGGGGCTAGTTAAAATGCACACACGAACCCTAAATCTCTAAATCAAAAATAAAACATATTCAATGGAGAAATAGACAAAGGATAAAGGTAGAGGATACTTGTCTTGACCTTCTATCAAGCAGATCTGAAGAACGGAGGCTCCAATCTACTTAAACGTCACTTTCTCTTTCTTCTTCTCGTGTTCCTTCTCTCTCCTCCTCCTTTTTATACATGACCCATGCCCGAGCGCCACTCAAGCTCTACTTGAGCGCTAGCCCTCTCTGGTTTTAAAGCTCGAGCATTATATAAGCGCCAACCATTCTAGAATCGGCACTCTAGCGTTGCACGAGCGTGCCTGAAGTACGAATTTTTGAATCTAAATTTTATCAAATTTTTACTAAAATACCCTTAATCCAATACATCAGATAAACCCAAAATTAGTAAATATATTCAAAATAAATCAAATGGGGATATGGGTATTATAAGATAAGTCCTTACGGCCTTCAAGTGAAAGGAACAAAGTAGCCTTCTAATTCATGGAGGGAAATAATTGGAGTGATTTTTGAAGCTGGAGGTAAGGAAGTTGTCCCTTAAGGAAGTTTCGGTGAAGATTTTGGGTTAGAGGACTCAACTTCTAAAATTTGTGCTGCAGTCTGGCCAGAGCCATCATCCTTGGTGATCATGCATAAGAACTATGGTGGTTTACAACGATGGCCTGGTGTGAATTGCTCGTCACAGTTAAAAAACAACCCATGTTCACAATGTGGTGACATTTCTATAGGGGTTAATTTTTTTATTGGTAATTTTGGAAGTAGGCTTGGAGGAGGAGGTGTTTTAGGCAAGGTTGATATGGTAGTAGTTGGTTGCTTGGTGAATGTGTGGCAATGGAAATGGGTTGGTCTTGTATCAACTTTTTCCTCCGCTGATTTTGCTATGCCAATCACTTCAAAGAATAATACAGGTTTTAATAATGATAGTTTTCATCGTATATCATCTCAGAGCATTGCCATGAAGTAATTCAAAAGATTAGTAGTAGTAAGATCTAGAGTACGAGTAGAGAGGGACTCAAATTCGGCCATGTATGCTGCAACAATGGTGCTCTAGCTAAGCTTATACAAAGTAGTTTTGTGATTACAGTAGGAAGAAGGTCCAAATTGAAGCTCAAGATCTCTGGAGAAAAATTCTCATGTTGAATGCTATCGTGTGGCATGTAACCATTGATACCATTGGAGTGCGGCCCCAATCATATCAAAGGTAGCAATGGTTAATTTATGTTCTAGTGGATTGCTGTGGTATAGGAAGATGCGCTCAATTTAGAATAACTAGCTAATAATGTTGTCTCCAAAGAAAAAAAGAATTTCGAGTTTTGGCAAGTAAAGGTGGGGAATGATTTGTACATCTGGTTATGAATGGAGCATGACTAGTAGGGTTTGAGTTGGTTGGGGTGAAATACCAGAGGACGAAGCTGTGAATGATGAGAGAGTTGGGAGCAAATGGGGATTTGCTGACGACAAAGGTTGTTGTTCAATTCGGGTCAATGAGTAAAGGATTTCAATGAGGGAATGCTGAATTTGTTGAATGGTAGAACAATTGGTGGTGATACCTTTTGCATTTTGTTGTATAATCACTACAATCTCTTTCAACTCCTTTGAAATCCAAGCGATGGATTCTTTGAGAGCTTTCTATTGAGTCGTCACACCATTTGCCATGTCTCAATGAGAGTACCAAATTGATGTATGCAACAATTACAAAAGCCAACAAAAGCAAAGGAAAGTCGGGATTAGGAGGGAAAGAGAGTTCTAGAAGGGGTAAATTTTAACAGAGGGAGAGAGACAGAGAGAGGAAGTTAAAAAGTTAGGAATGGAAGTATGTTCCTTTTTTTTTTTTTGTCACTACAGTGGTAGTGGCTACATAAAGAAGAAAATGTACCCCAATTCAATTAGCAGTAAAAAAGAAAAAAGAAGTATAATGGATAACTCATGTGACGGAATGGGCCATAATCCTCTAATGACCTCCGTTAATGTTCATACTAAGTGTGATGGACCGGAGCTCTTACCGGGCTATAGCACTCATTCGTTCAAATTGACATACAAATAAGTAATGAGATAGATATAAATAATCATGCATAATTTAAATATAATAGCACACACAAGATTCAAACAGGCTAAAACTCTTAAGTTGGCCTTCTTGGCCGACCGACTAACTAGGTCGGCCTAATCTAGGTTGGTCGGCTATAAGGAGGAACCATTGATGTATGAGATGTCACTAAGAAACAAAATTACTTAAGCCATTAAGTACAACAGAAGTATACAATTATCTATTAATTTATATAGTGAACTTATTTTACAAAAGTCTCCAAAATGACCAAAATATATCAAGTCGATCATATACTATTATGTGAATCCAAATCGGCCTCCCTGCCTAACTAGTCCATCCGACTCTACTCTTTCTCGTCCGGCATAAATTCTTATCTATTTGAAGGTAAAAAAATAGTAAGGAATAAGCAGATTGCTCAGTAAGGTACAAATAAGTAAAGACATATATAAATATAGTTTCTAAATATAATCAAAAGAAACAAAATGAGAGCATTATGTATACAGAAACATAAAACATGGGCTAAAGATATTTTCATGAGAGTTGATTTCCAAATCGAATTCAAATCCCAAAACTAATTTTTCCATTGTCAAAACCAACTACATTTTAGACCTGCAACTACTCGACTATCATATATCGAAAACGGCTACATTTAAGGCCTACAACTACTCGATCATCATATATAAAAAACGGCTACATTTAAGGCCTGTAACTATTCGGCCATCATATCTTGGAAATTGCTACATTTAAGACCTGCAGGTACTTAACCATCATATCTCGAAAATGGCTACATTTAAGACCTGCAACTATTTGGCCATCAAAATCCAATTTTCTTAGGTCTTGAGCTTCAAGTGACCGAAGTTCTTAAAGAGAAAATTTACTTTTATAACGGCGCACAAACATACAAACGGATGATATAAGCAAACTGAGACAATAATTAAACATATAAGATAACTTTTTAAGGTTTGCAACTATTCGGCCATCATATCTTGGAAATTGCTACATTTAAGACCTGTAGGTACTTAGCTATCATATCTCAAAAACGGTTACATTTAAGACCTACAACTATTCGGCCATCAAAATCCAATTTCCTTAGATCTTGAGCTTCAAGTGACCGAAGTTCTTAAAGAGCAAATTTACTTTTATAACGGCGCACAAACATGCAAACGGATGATATAAGCAAACTGAGACAGTAATTCTATCAGAAGGAATTCTTATTGCATAACTGAACTTATTAAATAGAAGGAATTCTATCAGTTCTCAAGTGTGAACCGTGGAATATAATAACATATGCACTGAACATAAAAATTCATTCATAAAACATGAGAAAGCAATTCTCGGAATATGTATTACGTAAAAACATGGCAAAGAAAGACATTAGAACAATAACACCTGAAGAGTTTGGACAAGAATTAGCAATAGCCAAAGACGAAGTATGGGGTACACTTGCTTGATTTACGAATTTCCTTACTCAAATTTGGTCTGAAATTCTTCCTCCCCTTCTTCTCCTTCGTCTCCCTCGTGCTTCTCCCAAATTTCTTCTCTCCCTTCTCTAACCCCTGAATCCAGTTCTTATAGACAATGGAGTATGTGGGAGCATGTGGAAGTAGGTCACCCATTTGGTACTTTCTTTTCTACTCAATTTTTCCTTTCTAGAAGGTCAACGGAGCATGTGAGAGTAGGGTATAGGCCTGAACTGACTTTGCTAAACATCTCATTATCTCTCGCTCTCACTCTCTGAGTCCTTGGTGTCACTATGAGTTCTCAGTCTCTTTCTAATGATCGTGGTCCTTTTCTAATTTTCTAAACAACCTCGGTCTGTTACTGGTCATTTACAGACCGCGGTTTCATGTTCATTTTGGATATCTCCCTAATTCCAGTCAACTCTTCTAATTCGGTCAACTCTCCATTATTGCCGTCTTTCTATTCCGGTCATCTATCTTAACCGGTTGACAACCTGATCCGGTCGTTTATCTAATCTGGTCAACTATCTTAAGTGGTCTTCTTTCTAATACGGGCAACCATCTTTTAAAGCAGTCGACCATCAATTCCGGTCAACTTATCTAGTCTGGTTAACAATTCAATCCAATCAGTCAACAATTCTTGACCGGCCGTCTTGCTATCTAGGTTGATTTTTCCACTAAGGCCGTGAGAGACTAAGTCCTAGGAACTCAATCTTTATAGCTCAGCAATAATATTAGATGTAATCCCAAAATTTTTGGAGTTGTTGGGTTTGCCTTGTGCCTTTTCGTGTAATCTAATTATCGGCTAGTGCATTATTAGCTGAATTGTCAAGGAGGCCCATAATATTGTCCCACTATTTTTACCCACAAATTTGGCAACTAATTTAAAATTTTAAAATATATCAATTACTTATAAATAAAAATTACACTATTTGCTTTTAAAAAAAAATAATACAATATGTTAATGATTATATAAAAAAATTATACGCTGAATTTTTATTGCCTCCTATTTCTTTGTGGTCTACATTGTACATCTACTTGATCTCGATCAACAGACAAGACCTTAAATTAACAGCATGGGATAAGTGGTGGAGAAGGTAATTTTTCATCATCATCGGGTTCTTCAGTTTCTTACTCTTCCTGTGCATCCAACTTTTCCTCAGATTCGGTTCTATGAGGATCTTTTGATAAAATATTTCACAGTTTAGGAGAATACATGTTCTGATGAGGATAATTTGGAATGTTTAGATAAGAAAAATTACCAATCATCAATGATGGTGTAAATTGTGTAGATAATCTCGTCAACATATGCTTATTAGAAAATGTCAAAAAAAATTTTCTGATAGTGTTTTGGGTGATTGATATATGAGTTGGGGAAATAAAATCGTAGATGACCGTCCAAAATAAGAAAATAAGTCAAATCCATGCATCAATGGGATTTTTAATCTCTTGCTTCTGCTTCGTATTCAACTCCTCATTATATTTAGTTCTATGAGAATTTCTAGGGAAAATATAACTCATTTTAGGACGATACATGCTTTAATAAGGGTTATCTGAAAAGTTTACATAAGAAAAATTACAAATCATTAATGAAGATACATATTGGATGGATGAGCCCATGTGACATATATTATGTAGAAAATGTTAAAAAATATTCTTTGCTGGCTTTTGAGGTCATTGATATATGGATTAGGAAAATAAAATTACAGATAGTCGTCTAAAATAAGAAAATAAGTCAAATTCAAGTATCATCAAGCCTTTTAATCTCTTGCTCTTCCTCCACAACCAACTCATCCTTAAATTTAGTTCTATAAGGATCTCTCGATAAAATATGAAACAATTTAAGATAATGCATGTCCTGAAGAGAGTAATTTGGAATGTTCAAATAAGAAAAATTACTAATCTTTAATGATGTTGGAAATAGTATGGATAATCTTGTCAACATATACTTCATAAAAAATATTGAAAAAAAATATTTTTTACTGATATTTTGGTTCATTGATACATGAGTTGTAAAAATGAACTTTAATGCATTCTAAATCCGAGTTTTTGACGGGTTCGGGTTCAGCTGCTCCATGGGCTGGCACTGAAGTCGGGTCCAGTCTCCGTCCTGTGCGCTTAGGACCCCACATACCATAATAGAAGACGAGAAATTAGAGAAGAATTGCGGCACTTACTTTCCGATTTATCCTCCGACGTTCAAATCAGTAATCTACATTCCAAGATGATAAAGGTAAAAACAGAGTATGCTAGAATGGATGCTGGGAAGAAGATTTGTGAGTCTAATTCGGAGGTGCACCCGTCGTGGAGTGGTTTAGGTCGTAGTATGGTCGTAGAGAGTGGCTTTTCTAACCATTGGGTTCACTGGGAACGAGTAGTGAAAAAGAAAATAGAAATGGGTTGTTTGTGAAATTAATTGCTTGTGTGAGTTTGAGTATTTAGGAGAGCGTGCCTTTGGAGTGTGTCCCTAGGGCTTTTATAGCCATCGGGCCTTGCCACCTTCCTTAGGTGGCAAGGTGGGCTGCCAGCAGTCTGAGGGGATCATTTCCATCTATCGTGAGGATGCAGGCACCATTCAGGGTTGTAACGGTCGAGAAGAAGGATTTCTTCCCCTGTTGAGATGTCGCACACTGTGAATGCTGGAGCTTCCGTTGTGAGTCATACGCTGATTTGAGGGCTTCCCTTGTGGGATGTACACCAATTTGGAGGCTTCCGGATAGAGGAGGTTGCCATCTGGGGAGATCCCCAGCATCACGTCCAATTAGGGCAGATGACCATTATGTGTAGGAGAGGACTCATGGGCCGCTTTTGGCTTGGGTCGCATTTGGCTTAGGCTGCATTCGGCTACTTGAATACTTTCTCTGGTCAACTAAGGCATTGATCGTCCTTTGGGCCAGCGGGTTGCAATCCATTCTGAACCGATTGCTTCTTTGGGCCTGCCCACTTTGGCTATCCCCATCACTAGCCCCCCATACCAGTGGTCTGAATCTTCAGCCTCCGGCATATTTATGATGGGACGTGACGGGCTGTGTTGTCTTCTCTGGTCTAATCCAGATTCCTTTTACACTGTTCTTAGCGTGACTTCTTTGTTCCCCGACTCCCTATAGATTCGCTAGGTTGGTGGTTCCTTAGCGTTTAGCGTTCCATTTGCTTCCCTGCGCGCTATAAATCAGGAGCTTTTGACATTTCTCTTCGTCATCCTCCTTGTTAAGTGCGAAATGGTGTGGGGGCTTGGCATTGTCGAGAAGCTTGCTGCTCTGTCTACCAGCTCTGAGTTTAGACTGTTCGTGTCCTCTGGTGTTGCTGTCTTGAGTCATGGTGCTTGGACCGCTTTGGTCGCTCCTTTTCGTGCAGGTGGTCACTTTGGTTACCCCTTTTCATGTGGGTGGCCAATTTTTTTTGTATTACTCTCTTTCTCTCTCTGTCATCACTGTTGAGTAATATATTGGCCTCTATAGGCTGTGTAACTTGTAAAGAGAAAGTTAATAAGAAAATCGGTAGCTGTTTATGTAATCAATTTCTTCGTTGCCTATCTGTCTTTCACAATCGTGCATACCTTGTTATTACTGTTATAGTTACCATTATTATTTTGTGCTCCAGAATGGTCGAGAGGCTATGGTTCCTGGCCAGGAGGCTTGACATATGGAACGGCTGTAGCTTCAAAGTGGGGATGGTCCAGTCAAAAAAGATAGTTGGCCGGTTTTGTTGACCAAACCGTTTGAATTCAGAGAGAAAGTGGAGCCGAAATGGTCGTTGACCGGTTTCGTTGACCAAACTGCTGGAATCCGGGAAGAAAACAGAGCAAAAATAGTGGTTAACTGGTTTCATTGACCAAACCACTGGAATCCGGAGAAAAAACAGAGCCAGGATGATAGTTGACCAGTTTTGTTGACCGGCTGGAATCTGGAGAATAAACAGAGTGGCCATGATGTATTGTTTTATTCTACCGCCGGTTGGGCACCCAATGGGTTGCCAAGTCGCTTGGGGACTCATGCTTCTCTATGCGACCCATTGTTTTTTTTCCACGTGTCATTGTAGAGGACAGCCAAAATCTTTGCAATAAATGCGATAGGAGATTCCACTTGACCTTATTTTCTTTGGATTTGACACATGTTCGGTATAATTGCTACTCCTTTTTTAGGCGCTGTTTGGCTTTGGCAACGAAGGACTTAATAAAAATGAAGGAGCAGTTCAAATCTTCTTCTTGCTTCTTTTGCATCGCTTCCAATCTCATTCTATTGCCCATTAGTTTTCTCGCTTCCATGGCGCCCACTGTAAACGTGACTTGCTCTGTTCTTGCTTCTAGCAATATCAAAGCCCTCTACGTGCAGCACAATATCCTGCATTCCATCGTGTTTGTCATTCCGGGGAAGTATGATAGGGCTTGCTCCCCACCGAAGGGAACATTGCTGTTTACGAGACTCACTTGCGGAGTGGGTGTCATCTTCCTGTTCCTGAGGAGCTACTCCGCATTTTCCAGGCCCATGGCATTCCCATCATGAGGTTTCATGTGAATGCAGTGTGTTACCTGTATTCGCTTTGTATTTTCTTACATCACCATTCTAGGATGCTGACGTGGAGGCGATGAGGGTCATTTTCTAGTTTACTCAGAGCAGGGACTGGATTTCACTATCCCCCAGGGAGCTACACATCAGTCACGCTATCTATGAGTTTGTGAAGAATTGGAAGGACCGGTTCTTCTATATAAAGGTTTTTGATGATTGGCCCTTGTCCAAAGACTAAGGTAGCATGCCTGAGGCCCTCACCAGGGGAGGTAGAGGTATTTGAGCCTCTATTGAATTGGTCCGGGAGTATCCGGACAAGTTTAGGAGGGATCACCTTGTGTCCCATGAGGAGATCAGGCAAGCTCGTTGGGCCCGCGCTTGCCGGTCCAGAAGGCAAAGGCTCCGTCCCTAACACCTTCTCAGCCTAAGAGGAAAGTTAGGGCTCTTGTTATTGGAGACCCTTCCAACAGTCCTTCTCGAAAGCTGGTTCCACCGGCTCTGCCTTCTTCTTCCTCCACTGCCTCCAATATTTGCATGGTCGGGTGACTGGAGGGCATTAGTGAGTAGTCTTGGATTTAGACTCCTCCCATTCTTTTGGATTTAGGCGATATGGGATTCGCCGCCAAGGAGCTAGTCATCAAACTACCGTCGTTGGGTGTACTCGCGACGCCAGCCCTGATGATGGAGGGAGATCCTTCTGGGCTAGTGGTTGGAGGGCTTGTGGAGCAGTTGGTTGAGCAGCCGATTGAACAAATTGCCCGAAAGTAGGCAAAGTTAGCAGTAATAGCGTCAGCGGGGTCGATGGATGCCGGCTGGATTAGTTTTTCTGCCGCCTTGTCTCATGTGGCGACGAACGTTTTGGATGCCGCCTCAGTGGAGATCCCTGTGGAGGAGGTTCGCGTTGCTGAGGCTATGGCATCCACGGTGGAGTTGGCCCTAGAGGTTGCCTCACTTAGCCTTCCAGCGGGTCCATTGGAGGACCTCCCACATCGGAGTCCTGAGGAGCCTGCTCCGACTGGGAAGAAGAAATGTAAGTTACTCACAATATTCCTTCGAAGGAGACTTACTCTTTTCCTTATATTTCGCTGACGTGGTTTGATTCTTCTTCTCTTTCTACTCTTCGGAATTGCAAGATTAGAAAATTGTTGGTGCTGCGTTGAAGGGCCTACGTTAGCGGGGTGAGATGATTGACAAGCGGGAGGAGGAAATTCTCCGGCTAAAGGAGCTCCTGAGCAATTGAGTGCTCAAGCCGAGCAAGATCGCGAGGAGGTTGCCGGCCTTCGATTGGAGATGTTTGAGTTGAAGGAGAAGTTGGGTAGGTTGGAGAGTCGGGCCATCAAGGCTGAGAAGTTGAGGGGCAAACTTCAAGTGAAGAACACCACGCTTGAGGATGAGATAACCACTCGTCTGCGTCCAGAGGATGTGAGCCAAGCGCTAAAAGCCTGCCTTTGGGAAAGTATTCACCTTTTGTAGACGGATTGTTACTATGTTGGTTCTGGACTTTCCAGTCGGCGTCCTTAACCCTTTGAACCGTGGGGCTCTAGGGTGCGACAACCTAACCAACATCTCCCAAGGCGAAGGGGAACCTTCTTCGCGTCCTCCTAGAAGCCCCTTTCCTTAGCTAAAATATATTTGTATATTTGTATTTTGTTTCTCCTCCCTTGTATTAGCTGCTTCTACGACTATATTTATTAATGAAAAGAAATTCACTTCATAAATGTGTCGATTTCTCTGCTTATGTAACGTTTTGTTTTTTCGTGCTGGTTGGCCGGCTTGACATGCTTAGCTTTTGATTCGAGATCCTATTGGAGTCTGACGCCAGGCTACATGAAGCCTCTGGTTCACATGCACACGCCATGGATAGGATTGTGGTGCTCGAAGGCGAGCTGAGGATGAGGCTTCGTCCTGAGGAGGTGGATCCCGCCCTGGAGGAGTAGTTCAAGGAGGGGATTCACTTCAGTAAGAGGATCGTTTTCTTATTGGGCCCTCATTTTTCTACTGGCTTCTTGGACTCGAGGAATGCAGATGCTTCTCATCGATCGGAGTAAATCGGATATCCAGTCAAGCATGGTCAAAGGCCTGTGCCACGTCCCCTAAGGGGTCCTCCATATTCGGGTAGTCATCAACATAAGTCATAGGTGTAGACAACCTCTTGTAAACATGAGGCCTTTGAATGCCCCTAAAAGCATTTCTGTGCCGTTTTGCGCCGCACAAGGCATTGTACATTTTTGCAAATTAAAACTGGTAGCATATTCTTTATCTTTTTTGGTTTGATAATGCTTTTATTTTAGATGGCAGCGCCTAGATCGTAATTTCGGGCGTCCTGCCAATTGTCAAAGCTTGCGGTGTTCTCTCATGCTTCTCTCTGATTTATTGATCATTACAGACTAATGGTGCTATCTTCTTTGGGAGGAGGTCGTCGCACTCGTGCCGTGAAATGCCCCTATGTTTTTGTGTTTGACCTTGAATGGGCCGCTTGGTATGTGATTAAGGTTTAATTCGACCGCTAATGGGCCACTTGGTATGGGATCGAGGTTTAATCCGATCGCTTACAAGCCTCTTGGTATGGAACCAAGGTTTAATTCAACCGCTTACAGGCCACTTTGTATGAGACTAAAGTTTAATTCGATCGCATACGGGCCACTTGGCATGGGAGCAAAGTTTAATCTGACTGCTTACGGGTCATTTAGTATGGGACCAAGGTTTAATTACAAGTGAGTAAAGGCCCGCTTAACTTAGGAGTAGTCTAGGTCACTGTTTCCATGCAATGTCACGCAAACATTCATATGGGAAAGAAAAAAAAAGAATAGAGACGTAGAAACATGCAGAAAGAAGAATTATTTTATTAATCATAGTATAATATTACATGTGAACTTCAAAACACACGCATGACCTACCTGGACCTGGTGTGAACCTTACTCAAAATACCATTTCAGATGAACGGCATTCCATGTCCTTGGAACCAGCTTACCATTCTGGGTTTAAAGCTTATATGCTCTGTTCCATAGAATGGCTGAAATGAGAAATGGGCCTTCCCAATTTGGAAAAAGTTTATTCTTATTGGCTATTTTGCCTGTGGCTTCTATACTCCACAGGACTAGGTCTCCTACTTCAAACTACCACACTTTTACCATTTTGTTATAATAGCAGGCAGTTCGCTGTTGGTAGGCGGTCATGCGCATCCTGGCCACAACCCGCATTTCTTCCAACAAGTTTAAGTGCTCCTTGAGTCGCTGGGAGTTGCCGAGTGGGTTAAAAGCCTCGACCTAGAGACCCAGGAACCCGATTTCATCCAAGATCATAGCCTCAGTTCCGTAGTACAAACTGAAAGGTGTTATGCATGTTGGCTCTTTGGGAGTTATCTGGTACGACCACAATACGGAAGGCAGTTCGTCAAGCCATGAACCCCTTGCATCTTCCAAGTTGGTCTTCATTCCGTGCAGTAGTGTCCAATTGATGACCTTCACTTGCTCGTTCACCTGCGGATACGCTACCGAAATGTGGACTAATGTAACACCCAAACTAGTGCAATACTTGATGAGGTGCCTGTCGGTGAATTGGGTTCCGTTGTTGGTCACAATAACCTCAGGAGTTCCAAACCTGTAGATTATGTTTTGCCAGACAAATTCTGTGGCATTCTACTTAGTTATTCTAGCAAACGAGGCAGCCTCGACCCACTTTGTGAAATAATCGATGCCTGCCACAACGTACTTCCTCTGCCCGAATGCAATAAGAATGTCGAGCCCCTATTGTGCGAATGGCCAAGGTGCCTGAAACATTCTCAGTTTCGTGGGCGGTTAATGGTGAAGGTTGTCATAGACTTGGCAATTCTTTCACCTCTTCATAAAATCTATGGCGTCCTTTTTCATGGTTGGCCAGTATTATTCTTGGCGCATTACCTTGAAGGCTAGGCTCTTACAACAGATGTGTGACCTATAGACTTTGAGGTGGACCTCACCCAATACATAGTTGGCCTCCTTTGGTGTAAGGGATCGTAGGTACAAGGTCGAGTACCATGACGATATAGCTTTTCGTCCACAATAGTATACCAGTTGGCCGTATTCTTTATGCGCTTGGCCTCATCCGGAGTTTCAAGTAGCGATCTGTCGGGGAGGTACCTCAAGTAGGGCAACGTCCTATTTTTTCCATCGGAGACTTGTAATGCTTCTTACTCATCAATGCCAAGAATGCTCAGGATCTCTTGCATGTCCATCAAGTACTGTTTCAGATTTTTCTTCCATCGCCACCCTTGCTAGCTAGTCGGCCTTCCAATTTTCGGCCCTTGGGATGTAAACTCGGTTGAGCTTATTGAACCTTTGGATCGTACTATTTGCCTTAGCCAAGTATTTGGCCAGCAGGGCGTTAGACGCCTTGAAGTTTCAGTCGATCTAGTTGACGACTAGCTTTGAATCACTGTAGACAGTCAAGCGTCTAACTGAGCACTCCTTAGCGAGTCTTAATCCTGCCAGTGGGGCTTCGTATTCAGCCACGTTATTGGTGGCCGGGAAACTAAGCTTCAACGAGTATTTTACTTCGAACCCGTCAGAGGTCCTCAGGATCACTCCGACCCCACTGCCTGGATTTGTCGACGAGCCATCCACATGAAGAACCCAATCTGGTGCTTTAATATTGTGGTTGGCATCGTGGGTATAGTCCGCATCGAGGATTGGGATCATAGTCTTGACAATGAAGTTGGCCAACGCCTAACCCTTGATGGCAAGGTTGGGCTTGATTTCAATGATGAACTCTTCCAATTCGATGGCCCACTTAACCAACCACCCTGAAAAATTGGACTTTTACAGGATACCCTTTAACGGATGGTCGATCAGGACGATTATCCGGTGAGGCCGGAAGTAGGGCCGCAACTTTCTGGCTAAGAAAATGAGTGCTACAGCATTCTTCTTGGCTTGGGGGTAATGAGTCTCGGATCAGGTCAGCATTTTGCTGATGTAGTAAACCATCCGCTGCGTATTAGACTCTTGACTTATCAGGATGGAGCTCAGTGCCGCCTCTGAAACAGCCAAGTACAGGTACAACTCCTCACCCTTTCTTGGTAACATTAGGAGAGGTAGGCTGGCTAGGTACTTTTTTAGTTCGTCAAAAGCGGCCTGACATTCTGCCGTCCATTGGAATCTGTTTTCCTTTGTCCTCCTCAAGGCTTTGAAAAAAGGAAGGTATTTTCCGCTGGACTTGGCTAGAAAGCGGGAAAGGGCTTCTAGTCCCCCGGTCAGCCTCTGGATATCTTTCACATTCCGTAGTGGGGTCATGTCCATCAGTGTTTTGATTTTCTCTGGGTTTGCCTCAATTTTTTGTTGAGAGACGATGAACCCATAGGACTTTTCAAAGGAAACCCTGAAGACACATTTAGAGGGGTTTAGCTTCATTTGGTGTGCCCAGAGAACCTCAAAGGCTTCGGTGAGATTGTGAATATGGTCGTCGGTGGTCTTACTCTTGACGAGTATGTCATCTACGTACACCTTCATATTTCGACCGATCTATTTTTCAACATTTTGTTCACGAGCCTTTGGTAAGTGGTACCCGCGTTCTTCAACTCGAAGGGCATGACCTCTTAGTAGTAGGTTCCCTGGTCGGTCATGAAGGAAGTGTGTTTCTCGTCTTTTAGGCTCATCTGAATCTGGTTATAGCCTGAGTAGGCATCCATAAAACTTAGTAGATTATACTCAAAAGTGGAGTCCACCAGCAAGTCGATCCTTGACAATAGAAAACTATCCTTCGGGCAGGGTTTACTGACGTCGGTGAAGTCAATGTACATCCACCACTTTCCGTTACTCTTCTTAACAAGAACGGCGTTGGAGAATTAGTCAGGGTACTGGACTTTTCTTATAAATTCGGCATCCAGAAGCCTTTTTACTTCCTCCCGGATGGCTATTAGTTTCTTAACGAAGTGATTCATCCGCTTCTACTTGATAAGCTTACGATCGGGATCGAGACATAACTTGTGGACCTTTACTCTAGCCGAGATTCCAAGCATATCAGCAGGCATCCATATGAAGATATCTACATTATGCCTTAAAAAGCTGATTAGCTTGTTATGTAGGGGTCTAACGAGCAAGCCTCCTATCTGTATGCATTTATCTAGGTTATCTGAATCCACAGGTATGTGGTCAATGACCTCACCAGACTGCGCCTTCTACAGAGTCGTTTCATCTCAATGGTCCAGGTTGTCTGCCGGCCGGTCAACACTGTTTGGGGCTACTTGGGATAGGTAGCATGTTTGACCGGTTACTTGGTCACCTAATACTTTGCCAATACTTCATGTTGTTGGAAATTTCACTTTTAGATGGGGTATTGACATTACGGTCCCGAATGCTGCTAAGCATGGTTGGCTGAGTATGACGTTGTACACGGAAGGTAAGTCGACAACCTAGAAGGTGAGTGTGCAGCTTGCTATCCTGAGGTACATGCCCAATGTGATCTCTAGCCAGATTATTCCTCGAACGACCACTGGTTCATTGTCCAATCCGTATAGTGGCCCTTCGATTGATTTTAGTTGACTCTTTTTTTAATCCTAGTTTAAAATAAGAATCGAGATAAAGCAAATCACAGGAACTTCTATTATCAATAAAGACTCATTTTAATTAGTAGTCTAGAATACCATCTAAAATGAGTGCGGATACAACCAGGGGGTCAGTATGGGGGAGATTACATATGCCATATCGCTGTCACTAATACTAATGACATCATCCCCCACCCTCTGCTTCTTGTGCCCAGCATGCTTTTTTTGGTGATCCGCATGGTGAGTCTTGGGTGGTCTGGTGGTCACCATGTTGACCACCCCAGTCGCGACCTAATTTCTCAACTGCTGCTACTCGGGCCTATCCTCACCTGAGGGACGGGCATTCTGTCCCGGGTTTCTCATAAATTTGGTCAGGTGGCCCTGGTGGATTAGCTCCTGAATTTTTCTTTGTAGAGTTTGGCAGTCTTCTGTGCTATGACCGGGAGATTGATAAAAGTCATAATACTTCGTCGGATCTCCTCCCTCTGGGTTTTTCATCGGCTTTGGCGATTTGATGAACTTCTCCTCCCGAATCTACATGAGGACGTTTGCCAGTGAGTCATCCAACGAAGTCAAGTGAATGGGCCTGTACTCCCTGCATACGGGTGGCTTAATTCTGGGCTGTTTCCTCCGGGGATTGTCATGGTCCCCATTCTTCATCTTTTCACTTGCTGGTAGGGAGTGAGGATGATTGGCCCATTCCGAGTGCTTCACCTCACTGGCCTCCTCTATCGTAATATAAGTTCTAGCGACGGATTCAGCCTCCTAGAAGGTTTACGGGTCCTTATGGGATAGGTGCTTAAAAAAGTCACTCGGACCTAGAGCAGAAATGAAATTGCTCAGCTTCACCTCATCGGTGAGCTTGGGTATTATAAGGTA
>JAODPA010128590.1:0-17137 GCA_025585075.1 Nepenthes mirabilis | reverse complement strand
ATTTTATATTAGATGACCTCGGAAAGAGGACGTTGATCTTGTTTTCTTTTTACGTAGCATTTATTGTCCGGCAACAACGTGACACCGATGCACAACTTAAAATTGAAAAAAACAGAAAGAGCCTGAGCTGGCAATTGCATGTCCTACCCAGCATTGACAGTTAACCTTCATCCAGGTCCACTTTTGCTTTTATTTTTTATTTTTTAGGTAAAGAAAAATTTTGCATTGGCCAAGGCAACCATTCATAAAGATTTTTTGATAAAGATGGAACCGGCATCCGTCTATTCATTCAAAAAAAGTACGATCCCATTTTTAGACATATAGAATAATTATCTTAATCGATCAACTCTTTAAAAGAAATTTTATAAAAGCCCAATACGTTAGGAAGGCAAGTTAAATGAGCCATTAAATTGGATGAGTTTTACATAGAGTTCCAACTAAGGCCAACCATGAAAGAGCAAGTCCTGGCGGACTTTATCGTCAAGTCTGTAACCTTGGTTCCGAATGTCGATCACCCTGGAGAAGCTGACGGTAGGCCGGATGCATTGAACTGGACCTTCCACGTGGACGAGTCCTTGACACACACTGCCAATGCAGCCGAAGTGGTCCTAACAACTCCCGACGGGTTAGAAATGAAGTACTCGTTGAATCTTGAATTTTCGGATACCAATAACGTTGGTGAATACGGGGCCATGTTCGCCGAGTTGTAACTTACAAAAGAATGCTTCGCAAGGCACGTTATCGTCTACAGTAACTTAGAACTGATTGTCAATCAAATCCGCGGAAGTTTCGAGGTGATTAGCCCTTTGCGTGCAAAATACCTCACAAGGGCGAGGAGTATGGCCCAGAAGTTCAACAGGGTCGAGATGGTGCACCTCCCGAGGGCGGACAACTGAAAGGCTAATCAGCTCGTGAGGGCCGCCGTGGCCGAAAGTCCCAAGTGGTATTTGAGAGACATACGAGAGGTCTAGACCTCTTTCAATATAGAAGAATCCGAGCAAGGAGTGCTACAAGTTTTTGACATCAAAAACTAGATGTCACTCTATTGGAGACATAACATGGATGGCACCCTACCGGAGAACCCAGAAGACGCAAAATACAAGAAGATGGTCGGCTAGTATACCATTGTAGATGGGAGGCTGAACCGTCAAGGTGCTTCACCCTGTACTTGCAATGCCTCACATCAAAGGAAGTTGACTATGCATTGAGTGAGGTACATTTTGGTATCTATGGGTCCCACGTCGGGGACAACAACCTTATCTTTAAGATAATGTGTCAATGTTACCATTAGTCGACCATGAAAAAAGACGCCATTGATTTCGCAAAGAAATGCGAGAACTGCTAGATCCATGGTAATTTGACCCACTAACCACCCATGGAGCTGAGGACCCTTTAGGCCACTTGGCCGTTTGCGTAATTGGGGCTTGACATACTCGTCATTTTTTCATAATGTCCGAACAAAAAAAATTTATTATAGTAGGTATCGACTATTTCACGAAGTGGGTTGAAGCCTCTCCTTTGGCTCAAATTACCGAGCAAAATATCACGGAGTTTGTTCAGTAAAATATTAACAATAGATTTAGAATTCTCGAGGTCATTGTGATCGACAATGGAACCCAATTCACCGGTAAGTGTTTCACCAAATATTGTACGAGTTAGGGCATCCGGTGGTCCACACCTCGGTCACCTACCCACAAGCAAACGGGTAGGTGAAGGTTACCAATCGAACCCTACTATACAGGTTGAAGGCCAAACTGAAAGATGTTGGGGCTCCTGAGTGAACGAGCTACCTTCTGTGTTATGATCATACCGGAAGACACTGAAGGAGCCGACACGTGAGATACCCTTCAGTTTGTACTACGGAATCGATGTCATTATCTCAGTCAAGATCGGACTTCCCAACCTCCGAGTCAAGGGATTCGACCCCCTCAAAAACTCCTAGCGATTTAGAGAATATCTTGACTTGTTCGAAGAGGCACGAGACATGGCTCGAATGTGCATAATTTCCTATCAATAGTGGATCACCCGATACTACAATAAAAGGGTGAAGGCTCGTCAATTCGAGGTAGGGGATTTGGTTCTATAAAGTATAGAGGGCGCGGGCAAAAACGCTAACAAGAACAAGCTCGCCTCGAACTAGGAAAGCCCATTCATTGTCTCGACCATCCTACGAAATGGGGCATACAAGTTTCAAGCCCATAACGGTAAATTGGTCCTAAGGACGTGGAATGTCGTACACCTAAGAAAGTATTACCAGTAATATTATACTGAACTCAGGTAGGTCCAACAAACATTACCGAGTATGATTGTAAAAGTGTATCACGTTTAATAAGAATGATTTGTTTGTTTGTTTATTGATTATTGTTAATTCTTACTACTTGTTTGCCTGTCCATATTAATACTTGTGTAACGTTGCATAAATCCAAGTGACCTAGGCAGCCCCAAATTCAGACGAATTCTCATTTGCTCGTTACTAAACCTCAATCTCATACCAAGCATCCTATACATGATCGAATTTGAACCTCGTTCCAATGCTGAGTGGTCCACATGCGGTCAAATTTGAATATCGATCCAGCACTGAGTGGCTCACATGCGGTCAAATTTGAACTTTAGTCCTACACCAAGTAGCCCATGTACAGTCGAATATCAAAATCTTAGGGGGTTGTTAGCACGCATGCAGCGACTCCTCAACAGGGACAAGCACCGACAATCGACGACGATTAACTGGTTAGGATCTGACGCATGAAAATGATGTCCCATAGAGAGACGACCTGAAGTGGTTGCGTGCGGATGGCGACGCTAACTCCGCTAAATCCTGGCTACGACAGCGATAACGCTTAGCCAATAAATAATGGTACATAAACGAAACTTTGCAAAAATGTAAAAGATCAGGACAACTATTAGAAAAATTCTCTCTTGTTCATTGTAGAGCTAGACTGTACAAGTGTTTGCAGTATACACATATATATAAAAAAGAGAGAGAGAAAAATGCTACCCTAAGGTTGGGGGTTGGCCGGAGGGTGTGAAGAGGGTTCCTCCTATTTGAAAAATCGATTAGATCAGACTAACGCCGAGCACCCCTATTCTGTGGGTCAAGCAAATCAGAAGGAAAGGCTGGGTCGACAAGGGAAGCGATCTACTGGCACAAGTATATGCCATCCAAAAATCTCGTGTTCAAAGCCTGGCCCATCTCCTTTTGGTTGAATCGGGTCTTTTTTTTTGGTAAGTAAGTAAAATGTATTAAAAAAAAATAGAAATATACAACACTTATGTTCTAATCCAAGTGTTATACCGACTTGGAAGTAGAGTATAGAAGTAGGGACAACCCCTAATTACCCTGATACAAGTCATGAAACAGCATAATAACGGTCATAAAAAACTAGAAATGAAGCCAAAAAAGATGATAGCCTAAGAAAAAATAACAGACAGGAGTAGAAACTAATTCAGCCTCACACCAAATGGCTAACACCACTAACTTATGGCAACACAGTGCGTTACCATTAACACAGTACTAACGCCGGCACCATCAGCAACTCAGCCCAACACCACATCGGGATCAGCTGCTCTCTTGCATCAGCAAGCCGCCAAGAGCCAGTATCAGCATTTCCAGTAGCATCAACCTTCAGAAGGGCATCGCCAATTTCCACCCCCAGCAAAATCTTTTTTTTGATAAATAAGTAATGAAATTGCATTAAAAATAAGAAAATTACAAACCTATATTCTATTCCAAGTGTTTTGTCAACTTAGAGGAAGAAATATAGAAGCAAGGGCATCCCTAAAACACCCTGACACAAACCAGGAAAGGAAAAGGAAAAAAACCCATCACCGCCTCGGGTTCACAATGGATGAAAACTGTATGCAAACAGACATCATACCAACTAAACTAATGACATCAGCCATTCCATATTCAGTTAAAGCAAAAAGCCCTGGTAGTATATCTACCAGCTCCTACTCAACACCATACAGTAGCTTCAGCTAATTCATAACGCATATGAAGACAGCAATATGAACAGCAGCACGCCTCCAAGCGCCAGATCAGCTACTCCAGCAGCAGCTTCTAAGAGTGAGAACTGCAACACTTCCAGCATCTTTGTCTCACAAGACAAAATTGGTGCCATATAGTAAAATCAGATACCATCTATGGATAGTAGCATCTACAGCATAGATCATCATAGCATATAATGCTCAAGCAGAGAAGACAAGGCCAAAAACCAAGCTGGAAAACCATCCAAACCGGGCAGCAAACCGTCTAATTACAAATCGGGCACAAAATGGAAAGCCCAGCAGCAACGAAAAGTCCACGTCAGCTCTGGACAAAGAAGCAGATCGTGGAGGATCACGAATTGAGCTAGAGAGGATGATTAGAAGGAGGAGACCACTTTTGCTTAGGTCGTTTAGGTTTTTTGAGAATGAATTTCAGCTTAAAACCCTCACCGAGAGTGTCTCGGCCACAGACACGAGGAGGGACAACGTCAAATTCAACTGGAGCTCCAGAATTAGCATCGCAACGCAAAGCATCTAGGCTCCCACACAGTTGCTCAGGGTTGGTGCACTAACTTGGAGCCCCTCCTTTGGGGAAGAAAAGGGCATTGTGGACAGAGGAGCTATTGGCTAACACTACTCCCACTTCCGGACAATTGGAAGTACCAAGAGCCTCCCGCCGGTCCGCCTCTAAGATAGGACATAGGGACATGGGAGCAGCCTCCATGTCAAGTGATCCAGTACCATCTGCTGGAATCCCACTCCTTAATGCCTCAACATAAGAAACTAGACTTCCAGAAGCCTTAGGTTGATTATTTGCAACCAAATCAGGAGTATGGCCTGAATAGATATTGTGAGAAGGAGTGGAGGACAGAGACTCATCAGCCTCAAAGCGGATCTGAGCACCAGGTTCTGCAATAGGATGTTCGAGATCCACAGCCAAACTAGTAGCATCCAGACCACAGGAGTTAGCAGAAATAGGGGAGCAAGAGACAGGGGGCAGTGCCAAACCATCAACAACCAACTGTTCTGCAATTTGAGGGCACTGGATATCCATGCCCTCCAGCAATTCAGCATCACAATCAGCACGGAGGGGGGCGAAGGGGTTGGTAGAGCATTCGGAATCAATAGCAGCCTTCTGCAGGTCCACCGAAGAACCAAAAGGAGGAGAAAGGTTTAACTACACAGCTCGCTTCTTATGAGACTTACCAGCAGAGGACTTAGAATAGCAATTGGACTCCCCATGACCAAAGAGCTGACAGCGGCCGCAACTAGTTGGCTTCCAGGAGTATTCGACATTCACAACTGATTTAGAAATTGTAAAAGATGAAGGTTTATAGCTTGACTTAAGGATGATTCTTGTGGGAAAGGAAGCGTCCACATCAACCTCGACACAAATCCGGGTAGCACCAAGATTTCCATTTTGGCAATTCAAGGACAAAGATGAGTTGGTTTCCCAATCGCACTGGCAACCCATCCAAGCCCCACAGGAGACCAAAAATCAACCGGCACATTATAGAGATTTATCCAAATGGGAAACGATTTGTGCAATTCCTTACAGAGCTGCATTCCAGGAAGTAGATGTTCAAGGAAAATGGCTTTCCCAGCCATCATCCAGGGACCAGCCAGGAGGCACTGCTCCATCTTCTTTAACGAGGAGAAACGAAAAAAGAAAAAGCCCGCGTCATTGCTTGCAACGTGCTCAAGACCGAATCTCTTCCAGAGGATACGGGCAATGCCACTTACTGCCAGGAGATGCGGAGGGATATCGCAGAAGTAGCGAACCAAAGTTGACCCCCATAACTATCGACATTGGTCGATAACCTCCGGAGGATGAGTAATGGTAACAGTGTCCCCGTCAACTACAAGAGGGGGAAAATTTTCAACTTTCTGTTTCCATCCAAGGCATTCCTTTGGACAACGTCAGCCCAGGAAGGGGGAGCTGAGGATCCGACCTAAGGGAGGCGGAGAAACAGAGGAGCGAGAAAGGGAAGATGGAAGATTGGAACCTGAAGGGTTATCTGTGGGCGCAACTTCTAGTGTGACATGGGACCCTAACAAAGAAGGATGGATGGGCTCACAAGAAGGATTGAAAACCTGGCGACGACCAGGATGCGCCCCTAGGAGGCCGGCCATAGCCGGCTCCAACGAGGAAAACAATCTGCGCCCAAAGGAGTAGGACGCCGATTTTGAAAACAGAGAAGAGAGAAGACGGAGCTTCTCTCTCTACGCCGGCTTCAACTCAGCTCCCACTCTTTCTTGCTCTAGAGGTCCGCAAGATGTTGCTCGACAGTTTGCAAAGCATCCTTGGATCTTTGCAGCTCCCCCATGACCTTAGATAGTTAAAGTTCAAGACTTGAGACACAATCTCGACACTGCTGAGCCTCGGAGGTGGTGGCATCCACCTGACCCTGCATCTCCTCTACCATGCTTGGCTTAACCCTCATCTAGGTCAGGCAATGGACCCCCTTCTAGCAGACGGATCCTGGACAACTGCTGGTACATGCATGTCTACAAAACTTATGCCATTTTATCATCCTATAAATATAGCAAGAGAAATAGGTTATGTCTACCTGTTCAAATAAAGTGAAAAGTTCTCAAAGACTTGACTAGATGAAGGGTAGTACAACAACTACCATTCTCAAGGGCACCCTGGATGAAGATGCTCAAGTGGATGCCCGCTCCATTCAGGGCTGATTTGATGCAGAAGCCTTTGGGAGAGACACCTCCATGGTCACCACCTCCTCAATATCATCCCTCTTCTGGGCTTCCACTCGATGGGCCACACTAAGATGCTCTCTAACTAATAAGACCAGAGAACGGATGGGAGCACATCTGCCCTAGAGCCTCCGACGTCCTCCAACTTAGTCTTTAACCCATGGAGTAGCGTACGGTTTGTAACCTCCACCTGCTTAGTCTTGGGGGTATGCCACCGAAGTGTGGACCAGTTTGATGCCAAGGCTGATGCAATACTTGGTGAAGAGCTTTTCTGAAAACTGGGTGCCGTTGTCGGTCACAACGACCTCGGGGATACCGAATCTACAGACGATGTTCTGGCGGAAGAATTTCAGGGCGTTGTGCTCTGTTATCTTAGCCAATGGGACAGTTTTGATCAACTTGGTGAAGTAGTTGATGCCCACAATGATGAATTTTCTTTACCCCGTGGCAATAGGAAACGGGCCGAGGAGATCGAGCCCCCATTGTGTGAAGGGCCAAGGGGCCTAAAGGGCCTTTAGATTTGCGGATGGCTGGCGATGAAGATTGCTATGAAGCTGGCAGCTTTCACATTTTTTCACGAACTCCAGCGTATTTTTTCATCGAGGGCCAGTAGTAGCCATGGCGAATGACCTTGAAGGCCAAGTTTTTTTTTCCGATGTGCGACCCACAGATCCCGAGGTGAACTTCCCCTAAGGCGTAGTCAGCCTCCTCAGGGGTTAGACAGCGGAGGTATGGGGTTGAGTAGCCGGCTGTCTTCTTGACCCATTTGGCTTTTTCCACCTCATCTGACAATGATCCGTCCGCCAGGTAGTTAAGGAAAGGCGTCATCCAATGTCTCGCTTCGAAAATCTGCATGGCCTCTCGTTTCTCAATGCTGGGAGCGTCTAAAATCTCTCGCATGTCCCTTGAATACTTCTCTGGGTTTTCGGCTGCAACTGCTTTAGCCAGCTAGTCTGCCTTCCAGTTTTCAGTTCTGGGAATGTGAACCAGGGTTAGCTTGTTGAAACCCTGGGCGGCCTCCTTTGTCTTAACCAAATACTTGGCCAAGAGAGGGTTATTCACCTCAAAGCTTCCGTTAACCTGGTTAACGATCAGTTCGGAGTCGTTTCAAACTGCTAACCTCTTGGCGGAGCACTCTTTGGCTAATCGTAAGCCGGCTAGTAAGGCTTCGTACTCGGCAACATTGTTGGTTGCCGAAAAATTGAGCTTGAGGAGTATTTCACCTCAAACCCATCAAGGGTCGTAAGGACCACTCTAGTGCCACTGCCTGTGTCCATAGATGATCCGTCCACGTGGAGTATCCATTTTGAAACTCTGACAAGTAGCTCCGCGCTGTCTTCGGGTTGTTACTCAAGAGTTGGGGTTGTAGTCTCGTCAATAAAATCATTCAGTGCCTGTGCTTTCACAGCAGACTTGGGCTGAAATTCGATGTCGAACTCACCCAACTCGATAGCTCACTTTACTATTCATTCAGAAATGTCGGGTTTCTAGAGGATATTTTTTAGCGGCTGGTCCGTAAGGACCACTATCCGATGGGCCTGGAAGTAAGGCCTCAACTTCCGCGCAGAGAATATTAGCGCCAAGGCAAATTTTTCTGCGCGCGAGTAACGGGTCTTTGGGCCGGTCAACGTTTTGCTTAGGTAGTAGACCGGCCGCTGGACGCCAGAGTCCTAGCGCACAAGGACAAAACTCAGGGACGCCTCCGAAATTGCCAAGTAAAGATATAATTCTTCTCCGTCCTTAGGTGACACCAACAATGGCGGGCTGGTCAAGTATCGTTTTAGTTCATCGAAAGCGGTTTGGCATTCCGCTGTCCACTGGAACCCGTTGGACTTCATTCCTCTAAGGGATTTAAAGAAGGGTTGGTATTTGTCACCAGACTTCGCAAGGAAGCGGGACAGTGCTGCCAGCCGTCCAGTCAGTCGCTGGACGTCCTTTACATTCCGTGGCGGTGCCATGTCGGCGAGTGCCTTGATCTTCTCTGGGTTGGCCTCGATCCCCCGTTGGGAGACGATGAAACCCAAGGATTTGCCGGAAGCCACTCCGAAGACATACTTAGCTGGGTTTAGCTTCATGTGATGCTTACGGAGCACCTCGAACGACTCTTTCAGGTCACATATGTGGTCGCTAGTGACCCTGCTCTTAATGAGCATGTCGTCGACATAGACTTCCATGTTGCGACCAATCCGTTTTTCGAACATCTTGTTAACAAAGCGCTGGTAAGTTACTCCAGCGTTTTTGAGTCCAAAAGGCATCACCTTGTAGTAGGAGGTGCCCTGATCAGTTATGAACGAGGTGTGCTCCTCGTCCTCTGGAGTCATTCGGATCTGGTTGTAATCTGAATAAGCGTCCATGAAACTTAGCAACTCATGTCTGGCTGTGGGGTCAACCAGCAGGTAGATCCTTGGAAATGGAAAGCTGTAATTTGGACAAACCTTATTGACGTCGGTAAAATCGACGCACATCGGCTATTTTCCATTGGTCTTCTTTACTAAAACGACATTAGAGAGCCAGTCTGGATATTGGACTTCTCTAATGAAGCCTGCGTCCAACAGCTTCTTCACCTCCTCTCGGATGGCGATCAGTTTTTCAACAAAGTGGTTCCTCCGCTTCTGCCTAACGGATTTTCGGCTGGAGTCAAGACCCAACCTGTGGACCATCACTTCTGCTGGGATTCCAGGCATGTCTGCCGGAGTCCAAGCAAAAAGGTCAGCGTTCCTTCGCAGGAATGCGATCAGCTCATCGCGCAGTGGTCCGGTGAGTGAGCCGTCGATCTGTACACATTTCTCCTGATTCTCTAGGTCCAGTGGGATTAGATCGGTGGCTTCACCGGACTGCGCTTGCTGAAGGGTAGTCTCGTCTCTGTGGTTGAGTTCCCAGTCGTTTTAGCATTGCCACTTGGGGCAATCTGTGACATATAGCAGGTTTGTCCGGTAATTTTGTCGCCCAACACCTCTCCGACACCGTAGGGGGTTGAAAGCTTCATTTTCAGGTGTGGAATTGAGATGACCACCACGAACGCTGTTAAGTAAGGTCGGCCTAGTATGACGTTATATACTAAGGGTAGGTTGACCACTAGGAAGGTGAGAGTGCGGCTTGCTGTTTTTGGATACTTTCCCAATGTGACCTCTAACTGGATGGTCCCTTGAACGGGCACAGGCTCGTTGTCGAGGCCGTATAATGGGTCTTCGGTCGGTTTTAGTTGGTTCTTTTTTAGGCCTAATATGAAGAAGGCATCCAAGTAAAGTGAATCACGAGAACTTTCATTATCAATAAATACACGCTTCAACTCGTAGTCTACACTACCGTCTGAAATGAGCACGGATACAACAAGGGGATCAGCATGGGGGACACTACATGGGCTAAGTCATCATCACTGAAACTGATAGAGTTATCCACCGTGTGCTATTTCTTCCTCCAAGTCTGCTGCTCCTCGTTGCCAGATGGATTTTTAGCGGGTCGGGTGGTGACTATGCTGACCACCCCGATTGCAACCCGGTTTCGGGGTGGAGTCTGCTCCTGACTCTCCTCGCCAGTCGCTCCAGAGCTCTGTCTAGGACCTCTGACAAATTTAGTGAGGTGGCCCCTGTGAATCAGCTCCTCGATCTTCCTTTACAGCGTCTTACAGTCCTCAGTCGAATGGCCAGCAGAGCGATGAAAGTCACAGTACTTTGACTGATTTTCAGAGTCCTTCTTTATCGATTTTGGCCACTTTAGAAATTTTTCTTCACGGATCTGCATGAGGACGTTTAAGCGCGTGTTCGTTAGAGGTGTGAAACTGGTGTGCTCATAGTTTCTGCGTTCCGGGGGTCCAATCCGGCGCTGCTTCTGGCGGGAGTGTTCTCCGTCGCTATACTTCCTCTTCCTTTTACCAGGGAATGGCTGAGGCTGATCCGCCCGTTCTGGATGTTTTGCCTCGTTGGCCTCATCTGTTGTAGCGTAGGCCCGGGTGATGGATTCCGCCTCCCAGAAGGTCTGAGAATTTTTGTGAGCCGGGTGCTTGAAAAAATCCCCGTAAGTTAGCGTAGAGATGAAACTGCCCAGTTTCATCCCCTCTGTGATCCTGAAAATCCTTCTGGCCTCTGCCACAAAACGATCTAGGAAACGTCGTGGATTCTCTCCCGGTTTCTACTTTATGTGGGAGAGATGCTACGGCTGCTTCTCTTCCCATCGGTTCAAGGCGTACTGAACTAGGAAGAGATCCGTAAGCTCACAGAAACTGCTGATGGTGCCTGAAGGGAGGTGATGGAACCAGATTCCAGCATCTCCTTTCAGCATGAGTGGAAAATAGCGGCACATCGCTGAGTCTTCTAGCCCTTGTAGACTCAGATGGGTGCAGAAGTGATCCAGGTGGTTAATCGGATCACTACCCCCATCGTATAAGTCAAGGGACGGCATCTTAAACTTTGTTGGCAGTGGACGGCTCAAGATCTCTGCAGTAAAAGGGGATCGGTCCAGGTCGATGGCGTGCTCCTCCTCTTGGAACACATGGTTCCAGATTTCATCTACTCGCGGATCGGCGCGAGTGGCGTTTGCTGATCTTTTGGAGTTGAGGTAAGCCATCAACTCCATCTTCTCTCCGGAGGGTCCAGCGGCCGGCTGGCTGTTGCCTCCAGCAGATCTGGCGGCCCTAGAGGCTCGCTCCTAGACTGCGTTGTTATCTTCCGCTTGAGAGTATTGGGGATTTCTTCTCTCTAGACTTTCTCGCGGAGACGTGCTCCCGGAGCATTCTTCAGGCCTGTTTTAGCCATGAACACAAGAGGACGCTAGAGCCAGATTGTCTTCGTCTTCTTTTTTCTCTGGCCACTCCTTTTGGTGGCATGTGCAGAGACGGCCGCTAGTGGAGCCGCTTGCAATCGCTGCTCGTTCTGAGAGCAAAGTAACTGGAGCAAACGATTGTTGGCTTGCATCTGCTCCACCAGTTGTTGAAAATAAGGCGGTAGGTCTCCGCCCGTAGCCCCGTTGACCATGACACCAACAGCGTGGTCCTGGTCGGGGTTAGTAGCATCTCTAGTGGGATCGCTAGCTTAGACTCTTGTATTCACCGTTGCAGAATCAGAAGGTGAAAGAGAGCGTTTGTGCAGATTTGTAGTTGGCTTTTGTAAGAGTTCCCACATACGGCGCTAATGATGCGTCTCTGGATCCGAACTTCGAACAGATTCGAATGATCCTCTTGTCTTGGTTTCGGCTTTGTTTTTCGAGTTGGATCTTGCACACCACTAAACAGAAGAGGAGGTCAGTGTGTCGGCGGAAAGTTATCACACCAAAAATACTCCGACGCTCAAATCAATAAAACAGCCTTCGAAAGAATAAAATTGTAAAGTGAGAAAAAGAGAGAGACAGAGTATGTTTTCCAGATGTAAGAAAGACGAGAATGCCTTCTTAAATCTGGAAGATGGGGAGGTAGTAAGCGGTCGTGAGAGGCGCACTTGTTTGCCTTAGGTTTTTTCGGGTTATTGGTGTGTGTGTTTGCCTAGCAGAAACGTTGAAAATTCTGGGAGATTTCAGTAGCAGAGAAAGTAGGTTAATGAGAGCGTTTGTTTTGTGTTACCGAAAGCATGCCCTGAATGATAACTCAAGGGCTTATTTATTATTAGGAGGAGGACCTTCCTTCTTTGGAAGGAGTGATTCCCTCAGTGAACCTCGGCGGGCTTGCCTTCTGAAGCAGATGCCGGTTGCCAAGCTATACAAGATTGTTTCCTTCTCCAGCAGCTTTCAAAATGTCCTACTTTCCTTTGGCATTCTTTATCGTTAGAATCCCCAGTTGGCAGGTTATTAATGAAATCTAGCGCCTTCCTTACAAGAAAGGCACCGATTTGGTCAATATTTACTTTGGGAGCCTGCCAAGATCGTGGAGATTGCCTGGAGAGCCGTTGCTGGCTGTCTGATAGATCATGAGCTTGAGAGGATTAAGCACATTACTGTAGAAAAGCCTCTTCTAGGCCCAACGCGCTGAGCATAGGCGGTTAACATTTGAGTTGACCATCTGAGCGTGCGTTAGCCACTTGGACGGTCAACTCCAGCGTTGACCGTCCTGGGCCTTTTAGCTTCTGGGCCTGTACTCCAACTGGGCCGTTAGAGTGTTGACCTTCCTTCTTGGGTTTTCATTGACTTTTTGGGGTCAGCCCATTTTCGGCATACCCATTAAGTTGTGTGCCTATTTCCGGATATTTGATATAGGTTGTATTTTTATTTTATCCGATTTGTAGAGAAAACTCTGCTAAAATTCCTACAGAATTTATATACTTTGAATTAAGGTTTTAAATTCTATTCTATCTAGATGGAAGCTTCTGAGAAAAAAAATCTATTCCGTCACAAGAACAGAGGCTCCTCAAGAAGAAATGCCGCCATCCAGGCGGGGCCAGAGCATAAGGAAAGTCTCACCGCGTAATAAAGAGGAAATGACCTTGCACCTGGAATCGATCGGCAACCCTACCATCAGCAACAAGGCATGGCTAATGAATACAGCAGTTGCTGAGGTGACTACGTAGCAGCCTGTTCTGGAGGCAAGCCACATTGAAGGCAAAGGCACAGAGACAGGAAAGCCTTGCCCTACTTAAAAACTGTCATAATTATTCTGTCGCTTCAACATTATATCTCCAGACACAACATCAAACACAAAGAAATGCCACTAGAACCTAAAACAAATCACATAAACCTGTGAAAGTATAAACATCCTTCGATACAGCGAAAACTACCCTACGGATATATCATTATCATCAACATCATTATATGCATACATTCACTAATAAAATCCAATAGAAATACAGAATAATCCCATCATAAGGCATGAGACTGTAAAACTATGCCCATAAGGTTATCTTCATCGTCTTCGATGCTTAGTCGACTCAAATCTTCTACCCTACCTCAACGGTGTAACTCATACTCATCTAAGGGGAGAAAAATAGTAAGGATGAGCCAAAATTTTAGCAAGGCACATATATATTTGTCAAAAGACTGGCATAATTTCGTATCCAAAACATAATAACGCATATATGAAGGATAGAGGTGCATGTGAGATTATAATTTATGATTTAGAAAGAAATATTTTTATGATTCGTTCCATATTTTCTCGGGTTCGTTTCCCTTGTCATTTTTTTAATTATCAATTTATTGTTGAAAACTTATTTTTTTTGAGGAATCGGGACTAATAGGCTTTACTGACCAAAGAAGCGACCAGGCATTACCTGGATTGTGTTCAATCCACATAATTTGAGGCTGATATCCTGCTATTCTTGACCTAGAGGGGGCCATCTACATATCAACCCTATAAACAGGGTCGTAGTCAATAGGCCACAAGCGGCATCCATAACAGACAACAACCATCCACTATAATTACCAAGACATGCTAATAAATATCACCCGCTAAAAACATGACTAGGATGTACGGCCAAAGTAATCCTTGAATTTTCATTGTAATATTTATGACATATCAAAATTTATTATCCGTAATCATCGGTCCAAGTTCTTGGTTCATTAGTTCTTTAGGAAATTGTATTCTTAAACATATAATTCGTCATTCCCACTCTATTGGAGAATATTTCATAGTTCAATTAATTTATAGGTTCATCACTTAATTACAAAATTTTCATAATCATTAGATCTACTTTTTTCATAAGCATATTTTGATATATATTTCTGTATTTTTTTGTGAGCTTAGGTTCTCTCGCGATCATAGTCCATGTATAATTCTTCTTTAGAGATTGGGGGATTCAGAATTCATTTTCATTTTATTCCAAATGGAATTATATGGCTCTGGTCGATAATCCTTTTATAATAGATTCAGGACGTGATTTTCAGAACATATTCAATTAATATTTTCATAATATATGCATAATTGTTCATGAGGTTTGGAATAAACAATGAACTCTTATCATCGCAAGCTGAACGTAACTTTAGAGTATTTGGGTATCAAATACTTTCACAGGTACATAATTTTCGAAACTAAGATTATATACAAATTACGATCAATTCGGATAAAACCCAAATAGCGCGCGAGTTTGGGTTCCGGTGAGTATAAAACCCTATAAAACTATAAATTCAGATACCCAATTTATAAATTAATATATTCATAGTACGGGTAATAATATCCTGAAGCGAATTTATGTATAAATTCCAATTTAATTAGTAAACTCCTATGAGGCACGAGTGTAGGGTTTCGTGTTTGAAAACGGGTCAAAACTACCGAATCGGGCATGGAGTTCACATATTTGCCTTCCCGAGTCATGGATAATAATTATCTAAGGCCAAATCATGTATAAAATCCAAAATAAACGGTGAAACGAGTCCGAACGTGGGTTAGGGTTTCGGGTTGTGGAAAATCGCTCAAATCTCAATATTCGGATATAAAATCGATATGTTTTCATACTTAGGTCATGGGTAATATAATTTATAAACCTATTCGGGTATTGAAATGAGGATATTCGAAAAAAATAAAATAATAGTGTAAGAAAACGAAAGATGAGAGTATGGGTACACTTGTCTCGATCCGATCTATCACTTTTCTAACTAACTCGAGCTCGAAAACGAACTCCGAGACCTTGGATTCTCCCTCCTCTTTCTTCTCCCTCCTCTCTGTCTTCCCGTGCGTGGAGGCCGAAATCTGACTGGATCAAAACCCTCACGAGTTTAAATATCTCGGGCCGACGCTCGGGCGCCCGGCAAGTGCCAACCTTTGGACGGACCGTCTAGCAGGTGGCTGCCTGGCACTGCCTCCGAAATATATTATCATGCATACCATAAGCTTAATTTTGATTATATTAATTTAATATATTGCGGTTATTGAAAATCAGAACCCAAAATCCTATTTACGAATTAATATTTCGAGATTATAATGTCGGTTCCCAAATCTACCAATTTCAGATCTTCGGGCCTTTTGATCTAACTTCTCCCGTGCCCTTAAACCTCGATCTACTCATATTAAGTTAATTATTTTTAATTATCATATCGTGAAATTTGGTACCTTACACCAGAACGGACACGAAAGGGGTGACCAAAGTGGTTCCTAACAATGGCGCCTTCAAACATCGGAGACGAGCTCCCGCCGATCCCAACAGTCGGCAACTGAAGCTTCAAGATGATTTTAGGTTCCGTTGCCACTTCACTGATGAAGGCTCGATGTAATGCAAGAGATGCAACGAGCCCTCAATTTATAGCACGTGAAAGGATAAGCAAGTCATTAAATATCAAAGATTTTTCATGCTAGAAAATCTATAGAAAATCATGAGTGCAGAAGAATTACACAAGAAACAATAAAGTAGAGAGCCTGATGACAGCCTAGGGAAGGAGCAAAAGGGGAAAACAACAAGGCACATTTCATCCCATCCATAAGCATGCCGGGAATTGAAAATTTAAACCCCTTAGCATGGGGGGCTTGTGATGGGAACGACAGAAATGGGTTGGCCCAGCAATACAGCCCACGGGATCAGCAGTGGACCTAGAAGGCATTCAGCCTAGAGACTCAGGGGCCGGTCAACATTTTCATTGACCCAAAATAATACCCCAGTCGGCTGGATAGTCCAAATCGGCCTCGTCCCAATCCGGCTAGCCCACAAAGCTCTTCTTGCGTGCTAGAGCTTACTTGCCTTAGCCAATCTGACACCCTAAATATTACCCCTAATTGCGATATCTCCAAGAATTGAAACTTCAACTTAGTGGATCGCTCCTAATAGAAACTTGCAATTCAGCGGATTTCATATAATGACAAATCTAATATCAACCGCATCCAACATCTTCACGTAGAACGAAGGAATCATCTTGATTGATCACAGTTGTTCTAATTGGCGCTAGCGATCCCCGTGCCAGCCTGCCAAATTTGCACGGCTAGCTAGTAGCAAACCTTGGTATCTAAGTAAGGTTAAGCTGGCCCAAGGGTTATAAAAAACCCTAGAGACAAGCTCCAAGGGACATATTTACATTCTCGCTCAGACACGCCTGCTAACACACACACTCAAGAGCTCTCAAGAGGCCACTCTCAGTCCAAAGAGTCCCCAAAGAATTCCTACACAATTCTTGCTCCTTTGATACTAAACCCGCTCCCAGTGTGCATATCGTCATGTCAAAGCTGCTCCATGTCGAGCACGAGTTTCGAGTCAAACTCAGAAAACCCACATTATTGCATCCTCACACGTATCCCTCATTCCTCCATCTTTTCATATTTTGAAAAAGATTATTAATTTGAGTGTTAGAAGGTAAATCGAAAAGGGAATCTCACAAATCTTCTAATCCTTTATTTTTGAGTTGTAGTGTGCAGAATCTAGGTTATAGAGGACAAGGATCGGATCCTCTTCAATTCAATTTGAAAACCAAGTGACACCCTAATCCATTATTAATTCGGATTTAGAACGCATCAATAAGTAATTTTGTACAAATATATATGTCATAGTGTTAATATTTGTGTCAAAACATACGAAAAAAGTAAATAATATTATTTTATTTA
>JAODPA010128579.1:0-45150 GCA_025585075.1 Nepenthes mirabilis | reverse complement strand
TATTATTATTATTACTAATACGTGTCAAAGTCATAATTGTTAATGGTATATGAGAAATCATAAGATAAGCATATGTATAATTTGAGGAACAAAATATTGAAATTTATTGCATGATAAGAACTAAGATTATATAGAGAAAGAGAAGCTAGTTCTAGCTAAGAGGAGGACTACTTGGCCATGATGGACTAAATGATGTAAATTATGAATTGGATGATCCAATGGCAAGATGCGAAACCAGTGAAAAGGCAAGGAGGTGGAAACCCTACACGTGACATGATGACCTTTGATCGCTTTATGAGTGAAAGAGTTCCTAATTTCTGGGGAGATTTGGACCCGATCAAGGTGAATATATAGATCCACCAACTAATGGTGTTAAGGTGGTCAACTGTGTTGAGGAGGAAAAGGTCATATTTAGTGCATATATAGATCATAGGTTAACGTTTGGTGGGCTATATAAAGGAGAATATTAGTCTTGGAGAATGAGGAGATCTTGTAGAATCTGTTTAAAAAAGACTAGAAGTCCATAATCTTAATTCATTTTGACTTCTTTTTTAAATTACGGAATAAAATTATATATGAATATATAATACACGTAAAATAAATTTATATCTAGATAGATATAAATAGTAAAATCAATAAACACAATAATAATAGTAAAGATGAGATTTTTAGTGACGAATAGAAACCTCGATAACCATAATTATCAAGTAAAATCCTTCGAGTTTCTACGGCCAACAAATAACAATACACTAAAAAAGTCAATTTACAGATTAGGTAGTACAAATATACTAATCTAGTTGACTTACTCCTAACTTGTGACCACTACCAAAGAACTCTTTGAATTTACCTTCAGTAACGGAATCGGATACCTTTTGAATTTCTTGGCAATCTTATTTCTTGATATGTAGATTTTTTGCACACCACTGGCTTCTAATTTTTATACCACCTACCTCACTTAAGAAGGTTAATAGGCTGAAAAAAGTGTGTATGACAAAGTAGGCGAAGTGAATAAACTTTAGGAATAAATCTCAATATTCGAGCACTAGTTTTCTCAAAAGAGAGCCATTTACAAGCGTAGAAGAAAGAATTTTTCGCTAAGCCATCATGAGCAATATATCACAAAAAGTCCTTTTATAAGATGGAGAAGATTGGTATTTATAGAGAGACTTCAAAATTCGGTCAAAAAATATGGACATTTAGAAATGTGCACCAAGCACTGCTTAGGCGTTCATTATGTGTGCGCTTGGCTCACATAGGGTCCGCACCCTAATGCTTGAGCATGCCTCGGGCACACTTTGAATGTGGGTATTCTAGAAATTTGTGCTTCGTGCATGCTTTGAGTGCCCTTGAGTGTGGGCATACTAGAAATTTTGTTTCGTGCATGCCTCAAGTGCGCCTTGAGCATGGGTATTCTGGAAACTGCACTTCGGGTATGCCTTGAGCATACTTCGAGTGTGGACATACTAGAAAGGACACTCGTGTACTTGTTAGGCGCTACGCAGGCATAAATTGGGAGTTGCCCATTTACAAATATCGAGCGTAAATTTAATGTAGATCTTCATGATACTGAAAAATATACCAATGAACAATCGGACACAGTTACAAAATATATCAATACATAATATGCTTAACAATCTCTCTCTTTAGAAAATTTATAACAAAACCCCACAAAAATGATAAAACAAAATACAAATGAATCACAAGTTCAAACACCACCAAATTAGAATACATATACATAAAAATCTACTGCTAACAAATAGCTTACTCATTAAACTCAAACTGAAGGAGATAAGGAAGTTAGTTGTTCCTGTTCAGGTATAGTTAATATAGAAAGAGATAGAAGTGAAACAAGCGAAATATATGTAAGGAAAGTAATAAAACAACAGTAGCAAAATAATAGCGAATCATGTCTACATCGCAAAGAAATATATATTGGGGGAAAAGAATAGGAACATCACATGTACAAGTGAAAAGCAAATAATCAAGGGCCTCCCTTTAAGATATAACCATCTGCCCCCTACACGATAAACCTCCCCCTAAGTAAGATGAGAACATATGAGAACAAGCTCCCCCTAACCCCTAAGGTGCATACTCCCCTTTTTTGTTATGAATGACCAAAGGGAGGGCGTCACTCGGTGTCCAAATGATCACACCCAGGTAGAGAGGATGACTTAACAGCCAAATGGGCAAACTACTACCACATCTATGCCTCCTGGGTAGCGAGCTGGGTATCAAGACACCGAAAGCTCTCGAGCATTTGTAACTCTAGCCGTGTATGAGAAGTGGACAGCCGCTTCTACAAAGTAGGTAGCCATGCAAGTTGATTAGAAATATGAGAGAGTTGCCCTATGATTAGCAAGGAGGAAGAGGTAGAGGATAGTGGAGCATGAGATGGGCCAGGATAAGACGGGTCAATATAGAACAAGTCAGGATAGGATAGGCAAGCATCAGCAAAAAATGAGGGATCCTCTGGAAGAGGATCATCCAAAGGGTCATCAAGAGCCGAGGAGTGCCAATGAGTGTGGGCTTGGCTTTGCTAAAACATGGGGTAATAATGGGCCGGCTAAGCCACAGATGAGGAAGGTCCAGTAACTGGATGCGTAAACTCATAATTAGGTATTGGATGATATAACCATGGGGAAGGTTTTCAGTCTTTTAGGATACGAAAGCAGACATAATGTGAGAACACATGTTGGACATAAGATCAATCGGCTGCCCATTCAGAAGAATGAAGAAAAATAAAGTCTTGTTAAAAGGAATAGAGGTGCAGTGTGTGACCAAAAAAAATGTTAGTCAACATAATTCGGCACACAACCATCCTCCAAGGGGTAAGATGTTTAGTTTTAAAAGATTTGCCATGCCACAACAAGGAAGAGCCATGATGAAACGAGTCCATCTTATCATAATGTGACATGGTTTGATAACTGTATGGGTAATATGCATGGGATACACAGGGAATACCTAAAGTACGGGAGAGCACATCCAAGGTAATTCAGAGGATACTTCCCCTCAACTAGGTAGACAAGGAGTGTGATGCGAGGTTGAGATCGTCCATGTTTGCATAAAACTCTTGAATCAAGAGTTACGTTAGGAGAATGAGATTGGTCAAACCGACTCCTAGTGCCAGTCAATGAACCAAGAGGAAATGGAGGGATCAAGGGTCATGAGATTAACTTCTTGCTCTAGGGAAAATTGCCTACGTTTTTGGAAGAGGTCCTCAATAGAGGGATTTACAAAGTCATCGGGTGCTGAGGGCCCGCTTGCCCGGGGATGCTTAGCAGTAGCCTTTTTTGAGAAAGACATCCGAGGAGCAAACATTTGTATAAAAAAGTAGGGAGATACGATAAGGTACACACATCAGAGACAATGCCAATAAATAATGAATCCACAAACCCCAACATCATTGGTCAAGAGAGTAGGAAACTAGAACAAATCTACACACCAGAGGGGTAGATCAAACTGCAGGGAACTCAAAAGCATAGATGAGTTCCACACCAAAACACCCAAAGCCCACAAACCCCTTACCACCACAGGTTGAGAGTGGAGCTAAAGCATGACAAACTGACACTAGAGGAGTATAGATCAGAAGGTGGGGAACCCAAAACTTGGGGGTGTTTCACATCAAGACACCCAAAACCTAGTACAATGCGAGTTTAGATCTACACAATTTTGGCATGACTAACTCCGTAATGGGGCTAAATATAAGCATAACATGAAAAAATCTAGCAAAATATGAGAAGAAAAAAGACATACATGGTCGAGAATGAAAACTGCCATTAATGGCAAAGGAAAGCTTAAGAACGAAGGGAGCAGGGAGATATTTACATTGTATGTACCCACAATTTGCAATCGGAAGAGTATATTTGGAATATTTGGAAGATTTTGGAGGGTTTTTGAGGTAGAGAGAGGAGCAGAGAAGAGAGAAGTAGGCGTGACAATAGTGGATTTGGAGAGAAAATGAAAAGGATGTTTGAATGGTGCAAGAAGAAAAAGACATAGTATAGCACTACTCGAGCATGCGTCTGGCACACCTAAGAATAGAGATGGACCACTCAAGGGCCAGGAGGTGAGTGTCATGCCTGCCAGATCTAAATTCAGCTCTCAAGTGCTGATTAGGCACTTGTCGGGCACAATGAACATTGCATCATTTGTTTTTTTTTTGTGTAAAAAGAGACAAATAGAAAGCTCACGTCAATCTGATAGGGGAGAGCAAATTCCAATGGCCTTTCTAAGTGATTCAAATTTAAGACTATCCAATGGTTTAGTAAAAACTGACTAATTAGTGTTTGGTTGGAGTATTTTCAAGGGTAAGGACCCGAGTTTCCACAAGTTCACGAATGAAGTTGTATCTAATATCTATATGTTTGGTTTGTGAGTGTTGAATGGGATTCTTAGAAATATTGATGACACTAATATTGTTGTAATAGATTGTCATAGTTTACTAGGTAATGCCATAATTGTATAATATTTATTTTATGCACAAGAGTTGTGTGTTGCAACTACCCACAGCAATGTCTTCTACTTTAGTAATAGACAAGGAGATGGAATTTTACTTTTTACTCATCTAAGTTACAAGATTAGAGTTGACATAGAAACATCCATTGGAGGTACTTTTATGATCATTGGCAGTTCCAACCCAATCGACATCAGAATATCCCATTACATCAAAATTAGAGTCACGAGAGTAGAAAATTCCATGATCGAGGGTGTCATTAACATACCAAATGATTCATTCAACGACACTGAAGTGTAATTCTTTAGGATTAGATTGATATAGTATACACACACACCTACACTAAAGGCAATGTCCGGTCTACTTGTAGTCAAGTAAAGGAGGCTACCTATCATACTTCTATAGAGTGTCTAATCTACTCTTTTTTTGACGAGATCATAATCTAATTTGGTAGAAGTGCTTACGAGTGTCCGAGTGTGCTTTTTGTTATCTAACCCAAATCGTTTAACAAGATTCTTGACATACTTAATTTGGGGGATAAAGATTCATTGAGGAAGCAGTTTAATATGCAAACTTAGAAAGAAAGTTACTTCTCCTACTATACTCATTTCAAATTCAGAGGTCATACAATTTGCAAATTCATTAGCATAGGAATCTACAGTAGCATCAAATACAATATTATCAATATAAATTTGGACAACTACCATACATTTTTCAGTAATTTTTACAAAGAATAGATCATCAACACTACCCCTAATAAAATTATGGTCACTAAGATATGAGGTGAGGTGCTTATACCAAACTCTTGGAGCTTGTTTAAGACCATACAAGGCTTCTTCAAGCTTGTATACATTGTGTGGTAGCAAGGGATAAACAAATTCATTCGATAGCTCAACATATACTTCCTTTTGGATGATACCTTTTAGGAGGGCACTTTTGACCTCTATTTGATAAAGTCTAACCCATAGAGCAAGCAATGGATGATGAGATTATTATGGATTCAAGACGAGCTATTGGAGCAAATGTCTTGTCAAAATTAATCCCTTCAATTTGTGTGTAACATTGAGCTACAAGACGGGCTTTATTTCTAGTAATATTACCATTTTTATCAGTTTTATTTTTAAAAATCCACTTGGTGACAATAACATTCATATATTTAGGTTAAGGAACCAATAACCCTACATCATTCCTAATAAATTGGTTTAGTTATTCATGTATGGCATTGATCTAGCATTCATCATTCATAGCCTCTACAACTTTTTTGGACTCTAAGTGGGAGACATAACATGTATAAGTGAGTTGATTTAGGACTCGATGATGCAATCTCATATCCTCATTCAGAACAACTAATATATAGTCTTTGGGATGATTTAGTTTAACTCTAACTGAAAGTTCCTTGACTGGAACGATGTTTGGAGTCTTGTCGAGAACATCAGTAGGAGCTAATTCATGAGAGGATTCATTTTTATCAATCTCTTTGTCCAAGCAATCACTGTCTTCAAGTTGCTCACTTGGAAAATCATTGGCAACAATATTGACCGACTCCATCACAATTAGAGTATGAAACTTATACACAGGATAGGCTACTAGAATGAAAATATCCTAAAAATATTCCTTCATCACTTTTAGTGTCAAACTTAAATGTTTTCATATCTTGAAGCATGTAACATTTACTTCTAGAAATGTGAAAATACTTTACATTCGGTTTCTTTTCTTTCCAAAATTCATGGAGTTTTATCCATCCCAGGTCTTAGGTAAACCTTATTAATTATGTGATAAGTTGTGTTTACGGTTTCTTCTCTAAAGTGCTTGACTATGTTTTAATTTTGCATCATAGTTCTAGTCATTTTCTAGATGACCCAATTTTTTCATTCCACAATCCCATTTTATTGGGGTGTGATAGGTGTAGGGTATTTATATTGTATTCCTTCTTCATTACAAAACTTGTCAAAGCTAGAATTTTCAAATTCTTTTCTATAATCACTTTAAATTCACATAATCAGAGTTCTCTTTTCATTAGTGAATTTTTTGCACAAAATTTTTACATGATCAAAAGTATCAAATTTTTTACGTATGAAATCTATTCAATAATATCTAGAGTAGTCATCAACAATCACTAGGATATACCTTTTATCGCCTAAAGTCTAGATCCTAGGAGGCCCTATGAGATCCATATGAATCAATTCAAAGGGACACAAGGTCTGAATGTTACTTAGTGATGGATAACTAGCTCTAGTTTGTTTTCCAAGTTGGCATGGACTACACACATGGTATTTGATATTAGACAATTTTAGAAGACCTTCAACACAATTTTTCTTAAAAATTTTAGATAAATTTTTGAAATTTAAATTACCATGACGTTCATACCATAATTCAATAGTATCGATTTTAGTGGGATGGCATTCCCAGATAAGGCTAGGCTCAATATCGTAGAGGTTATCAGGAGTTCTCTTACCTTTTAGCACAAGAGAGCCATTTGTATTATAAATACAGTACTTGCCTTAGAAAAATCTGACTTTAAAATTTTTATGACAAAATTGATTAATACTAAGGACGTTAGATTTTAATTCAAATACATGCACGATATTGTAAGGTTTTAAAAGTCCAGAAATACTAATCTGCCCTTTGCCAAGAATAGGAGCCCTAGCTCCATCTTCAAACACAAACATCCCATTGGGATAGTTAGAAAGAGACGAGAATATAGCCTTATTTACCGTACATGTGTCTAGAATATCCACTATCAGGATACCATAATGAATGATTTTGAGCTTTTAGAGTAATATGGGCTACTTTATATGAATAATTTCTGGAAGAGTTTTTCTGATCACTTTTTTTAATCCATATTTTTCTTCCTGAATTAACTTTCCACTTTAGTTTTTTTCATATATTCATTCAGTTGTTGAATGTAATTGATAAGTTTATTTATTTTCATACTTTATCTTTAGTTGTATAGAAGATTAATTGTGTTGAATGGGAGCAAATATGACTAATTTGCCCACATGTAAGGCATATTAGCACAAACTTAGGAAAATAGTAAGTTGTATTAGATTTCTTCTTAGATCGGTTGATTAAGTAAGTGATTTCGGTATTTGTCTCAGTTGATTGGTTAACTTTAATAAATTTACTCATCATCTTGTTGGTATTAGGTTTAGGCAAGAAATTTGAAACATTTATTTTCTCTGTATGTTTTAGCATAGGTTCAATGGCTTTAGGTGTGCCTATATTTTTGTGTGGAATATTGATGGCCGAAACAAAAATTATTTTTGAGTGTCCGTCATTTTTGGAAGTGTTTTCTACAAAATTCAAGCATTTCTTATTTTCTACTATCTTCCCTAATTCTAATATATGATCAAGTTTTTTGACATCACTTGAGAATTTCTTAATATCATTATTTACATTTTTGAAATCCAATTCTAAAGATTTAATTTTTACATTTAAGGAGCTATTCAACATTTTAAGCTCACAATGTTTAACAGTGGTATGGTTCAATTTTAGGTTTTTTTTCTGATTCAACTAACTTGTAGTTTAATAATTTATTGATTTTCTTTACTTTTAAGCACTCTCTAACTAACTTGTTATAATTTTTTGAAACCCATCAAACTCATTATCAGACTCTTCATATGAAGAATCAGATTATTTTGGTTGCTTACTAGTGGCTTCATTGCTACTGACGATGGAAGTTTTGAAGATCATATAGTTTACTTCATCCTCTTCCGATGATTTTTTATTATTATTTTCTTTATCTTCATCATCTGTTAGAAAAATATTCAAGGCATTTCATTTTTTGTCTTTTAAAATTGGGATACTTAGTCCAAATATAACCAAAGTCGTGGCATTCATGACATTGGATTTCTTCAGATTTTTTATTCTTAGTGTCATTGTTTTCCTTTTATCTTTCTTTATGGGATTATTTATTACTTTTATTCTTGAAGAATTCATCAAAATTTTATCATCTTTCATTGTAATTTTTTCAAATCTAGTAGTAAGTATTTGTAATTTTAAATTCTTTACTAATTTTGTTTTTTCATATATAATTTTAAGAATGCTTCATGCATCATTAGAGTTCTTGCATATGAAAATGTGTTTAAATTCCTTAGAGGACACAACTATAAAATTAGCATACAACCCCTTACTATTTTAATTATAGGCGTCAAATTTTTCTTTCGTCGATAAGGATAAAACTTTTAATTCTTCGCTCATAGTACTCTTAGGTGGTGTCCACCCAAATTGAGTACTAGCCTATACTTCATCTATAAATTTGAAGAAGACTCTCATGTGCACCTTCCAATGAAGATAGTTGCACCCATCAAAGTAAGAAAGAATGGAGAGAGATTCGCTAGTATGCATCTAGATCGAAGTCATGGATTGAGGTGAATCTCTAATACCAATTGAAAAATGTTAGGGAGTCTCTAATCTCAATTTATTTTGACCTATTTCTAAATTATGGGATAAAATTATAAACTAACATATAATACATGTAAAATATATTCAGATCTAAATGGATATAAACATTAAAAATAATAAACACAATAATAATAACAAAGATGAGATTTTTAGTGACGAATAAAAATCTCAATAATCACAGTTATTGAATAAAATCCTTGAAATTTCTACAACAAGCAAATAACAATGCATTAAGAAAGTTAACTTATAAATTGAGTGATACAGATATACTAATTTAGTTAACTTATTTTCAACTTATGATCCCTGTCAATGAACTCTTTAGATTTGGCTTCGATAATAAAACCAAATATCTACCAGTCTTATTAGTAATCTTGCTTTTCAATCCGTAAAATTTTTGCATGCCATTGAATTCCAATTTTCACATCACTCACGTCACTTATGAATGTTAATAGGCTAGAAAAAATATGTATGACAAAGTAAGCAAAGTGGGAAAACTTCAAGAATAAAGCTTAATGTTTGAGGAGTAGTTTTCTAAAATGAGAGTCATTTATAATCATAGAGAGAAATTTTGCTGATTTGTTATGAATAATATATCACAAAAAGTCCTTTCATAAGATGAAAAATGTGGGTATTTATAGAGAGACTCCTAAATCAAGTAAAAAATACAGCCATTTAAAAATACGTGCCCAATGCTCAAGTACTACTCAGGCGTGTGCCTGGCTCACATAAGGTCTATGCCCCAATGTTCGAGTGTGCCTCAGGTGCACCTCAAGCTCATGCATTCTAAAAATTTATACTTTGTGCATGCGTTGCGTGTGCTTTGAGAGCGGACATACTAAAAAGTGTACTTCCTGCACACCTTAATCAAAATTATCTCATTTGACCCTTAATCGATCCTTACTCATTGTGTAGGGGCAAGAAAGAGCCCAATTATTTTAGAGGAAGTCAGCTCTCCAAGGGGGCCAAGCTTGGGAGCTAGAGGGTCCCATTCAAATCAGAAGCTGCAGGACAAGGGCAAGTCTATTGGTATATTCAAACTATAAGAGTTTAAAGTACTTATAATTATAGGTAGAGTTAAACATGAGAAAATGTCAATGGATAAATTTGTTGAAAGATTATAATTATAAAATCTAATATCAACTAGGAAAAGAGGATGTTATCACAGATGTGTTGAGTCAAAAGTTATTAGGCATGGTCACCTAAAAGATGAGTAAGAAATGGGGCATGCTTGATGTAATATTCGAGATTCCCGTTCGAAAAATGACTTTTTGTCCAAGATTATACAATCAAGTTTTGACCCCGGTAAAAGTAGCAAAAGCACTAAAAATAAATATCCAATACACGTAAAGAAAATTTAATTCTAGATGCAAAGTATATACGAGTATAAGCAGTAATAAAAAGACACGATTTTTTGTGACGAAGTGGAAACTTGATACCCACGGTAATCGAGAAAAACCCTCTGAGCTTTAACGGCCAGGAAAGCAATATACTATGAAAATCAACTTACAGACCGCGTGGTAATGACGCGCTAATCTAACCGTCTTACTCCTGTCATGTAATCCCTACCAATGAACTCCTTGGATTTGCCCGCGGCAATAAAATCGGACACCTTCCGGTCTTCACGTCAATCTTTCCTTTCTAGCCACTTGAATTGCCGAACATGATCAGGTCTCCTTCTTCACGAACCAACGTCTCCAACAAAAGCAGAAGGAAGTGATTCAATGGTTATTGTATGGTGATGAGAAAACTTATTTGAACATGAAGATCAATCTTATAACTTTAGGTTTTTTCAAGAGAAGTAATATCAGTGGAGCATAAGTAACTTTCTTCTCAAAAGAGGCACGATAATAAACTCTCCAGAGTCCTTTCTGACTTCCAAGGGTTCCCAAAATATAAGCCGGGTATTTATAGAGGACTCAAGGTTTGCATTTAAAAATCTGCCCGTTGCCACGCCGCTCGAGCGTGCAGCGAACTTACAGAGGGTTTCCAAAAAAACCCTATGTGCGCTCGAGCGCGGGGTGGCGCACGGTGAGCCGGGACCATTCTAGATTTTGAGCTCGAGCAGGTATCGAGCACACAGTGAGCGGTGACCATTCTGGATTTTGAGCTCGAGCGGGTAGCGGGCGCACAGAGGACACGGAGGCTTCAGACCGGCTCGAGTGACTGGAGGACGGAACGGATAGAACGGATATGTATTGATACGTAACTCGACTCCTCATAACCCGATATCGATACAATAGGACATATGGTCACAGAATATGCCAATTAGACAAATGTCTCTAACAATCTTTCCCTTTGGCAATTCCGTGATAAAATCCATAAAATAAATAAATACAAGTGAATCACGGGTGCAGACACTACCGAGATAGAACTCGTGTACAAAAAAATCTACGCCTAGTGAGAAATAAGAGATACAAAAAAAATGTAAAAAGCTACACTAGAACTGCTGTGGCGATGTGATGATAACGGCGTTGACTGTGTAACAGAATTTTCCTGGTCAAGGAAGGTTAGTACCAACAAGACAAAATATAATAAGGGAGAACAACAGCATGCACTGTAAGTAAACATGAGATACAAGTAGTACTGAACTGTAAACAGTAATAACATATAACGAAAATAACAACATAAAATGTCTCCCCTAATAGCCTCTAGCAACATGAACCAAGATAAAGAACATGTAACATAAATGACAAGGCTCCCCCTAACATGAACCAAGAATTACTTCTCTCCTAAGCTCCCCCTATCAAAATGCACCAAAATAAAGCTAGATCTTCCCCTTTTTGTCACGAAGAGCCAAAGAGAGGGGATCACTCAGAAGTGAAAGAATCACCGGGGGGTGGAGTGCCATAATGTCGCCACCAGTGTCGAAGCTCAGCCTCCTGGGTAGCCAAACGAGCATCTAACCGCTCAAAACTAGCAAGTACGTGGGATTGAAGCTGAGATTGGGAAGCAAGAATCCGCTCCTGGGAGGAATACAGACGCTCAAAATGGTCAACAAGATGGGACATCTGACCCATCAAAGCGGCGGAGGAAGAGGTGGAGTGTCGATGCGAAGTAGACAGTCAAGGACCCGAGGGGTCAGGGAAGGACGAGGCAGAGCCCGAGGGGCCATCGTCGGGCTGAGGAAGAGGCACCGCAGGGAGAGGCTCATCGAACGGCTCTGCGGGGTCTGCAGCAAAGCGATGTGCGTGGGACTGACTCTGAGCAAAGTAGTGGAAGTAATGGGACGGGCGAGCTGGAGACGAGGAAAATCAACGAAGGGGTGACCGAGCCCAACAAGCAACTGCTAAATAAGGCACCTGTGAGGAAGGTTGTCCTCTTTATGGACGATGAAGTGGGATGGTAAATCAATCGGCTGACCACTTAAGAGAGCATACAAAAATAATGCTTTCTCCTGGGGAATGGAGGAGAAGTGGGAAATAGAAAATAGGTTCATGAGCATGATACGGCTCATGACCAGACGCCGAGGGGAGAGGTAGGAGGTCTTGAAAGCTTTGCCATTCCACTCTAGAGGGGCACCATGGAGGAAGGTGGCAACCTCATTGTTACGAGACCAGGAGAACGAAGAATAAGGGTAGGTCGGGTTTTCCATCCGAGGGAGACCAAGAAAGCGTGCAAGAATATCAGAAGAAATGTGAACAGTGGCCCCGGCACAAAGGTGGAGAAGGAATTGAAGGAAATCGTATGAATATTTGAGCAAAACTCTCGAATGAGAACAAGAGATGGAGTAACCAAACATGTGAGGACCGGCGCCCAACTGCGATCAGTAAAGACAGAGGAGATGGAAGGGTCAACAGAGTCAAAGCAGACTTCCCGTTCAATGGAGAGTTGGCGATGTGACATGTGGGAGGTAAAGAGAGTCTCGGCCTTGAGACTGATAAATCGATCGGGAGTGGAGATCCCACTCGGCCGAGCTGACATCGAGTCTGCGGTCTGCCACCCGCTTATTTGAATACGTGTATATATATATATATATAAGGTTTTATTTATTTAGTTATTTTTTTTTGTTTTGCTGAGTTTGGTGTTGAAAGTAGGGAACAAGCTGTGAATCCATGCCATGCACAATGGCGGCTTTAGCCGGCGGCTTGAGCCCCTCAATGGTTGGCAGTGACTTGAGGAGTCACGGGCGGCGCAAGGCAAGCAGCGAGAAGGAAGGGAACGCAGCGCCAGATGCCACGGGAGCACCACCTCCTACAACCACAGTGCCGGCTGATTGTGAAGGCCAGGGAGGAGCACCCACATGGTGGATTGGGGAGCCCGGTCACTGGTGTGGGAGAAGACACCGGAAACACCATGAACGGCCATGGGCACAGGACACCGAGGACTCACAGAGTCCATGGACGACGCACAAAATCCACGCAAAAACCAGTGGATTTGGAGGAATGAGGTGAGCAATTGGTGACCCATGAAGTCAGCCAACCAAAAGAAAAGGGAAAAACGGGGCCAACACCACCATGAACGGCGGCGGCAACAATAAAACAAAACAGAGAGAGACGAGTGAGGATTTACCTTGAGAATGCTCACAATGGAGAAAAAGGAGGGTAGATCTGGTGGTGAGTGAGAGGGAGAGAGGCGGCCGACGCAAGGAGAGGGTGAGAGCAGCGAAGAACTCGAGGGTGTGGGCGGTGCACGCTGTGCGCTAGATGATAAAGGCCAGCAGTGGGAGCTCGAGCCCACAGCGGGCTACGCAGAGATGCGCATCCTTTTTTCCTTTTTTTTTAAATATAAAATGTAGGAGTCATTCATCGGGTGGTGAGCACATTCCGATGGCAGTTCTCAAAAATTCAAACCGCACATTGTCTAAGGGTTTGGTGAGGATATCGGCTAGTTGATGTTCGGTTGGAGTGTGTGTAAGTGATATGACTCGAGTTTCCATAAGCTCACGAATGAAATAATGCCAAATATCGATATGTTTGGTACGGGAATGTTGGACAGGGTTTTTAGAAATATTTGTTACACTAGTATTATCATAGTAAATCTACATAGTGTCCTGGACAATACCATAGTCAAGAAGCATTTGTTTCATTCATAGGAGTTGTGTGCAACAGCTTCCTGCGGCTATGTATTCGGCTTCAGCCATAGATAATGAAATTGAGTTTTGTTTCTTACTCATCCAGGCCACCAGGTTGGAGCCGACTTAAAAACACCCACCGGAGGTACTCTTTCGATCCTCAATATTTCCGGCCCAATCAGCATCGGAGTATCCGGCCAAAGCAAAATTTGATTCGTTAGAGAAGATAATCCCAAAATTAGACGTCCCGTTGATATATCGAATAATACACTTAATAGCACTTAAATGGGATTCTTTTAGATTAGAATGATAACGGGCGCAGACACCGACACTAAATACAATGTCGGGTCGGCTAGCTGTCAAATATAGGAGACTACTGATCATGCTTCTATAACGAGATGGATCGATGCTCTTACCCGCAGGATCACGATCCAACTTTGAGGAAGTACTCATGGGTGACCGAGTATGTTTGGAGTTGTCAAGATTGAAACGTTTGATAAGGTCCTTGGCATATTTGGCTTGGGAAATAAAGGTACCGTGAGAGAGTTGCCGAATTTGTAAGCCAAGGAAGTATGTAAGTTCTCCGATCATGCTCATTTCGAATTCTGAGGCCATACAGTTGGCAAAGGAGTGAGCATGTGAGTCTACAGTAGCACCAAAGACGATATCATCAACATAAACTTGGGCTACCAACATACAATTTTTTGTCATTTGGACAAATAAAGTTTTATCAACACTGCCTCAAACAAAACCATGATCATGAAGGTACGATGTAAGACGTTCATACCAAGCTCTGGGAGCTTGCTTAAGGCCGTAGAGAACCTTCTTGAGTTTGTACACATGATCTGGAAATGTAGGATTCACAAAGCCTTTTGGTTGTTCAACATAGACCTCTTCTTGTATGACCCCATTTAGGAATGTACTTTTGACATCCATTTGGTATAATTTAAATCCCATGGTACACACAACAAATAGAAGAATACGAATAGACTCGAGACGAGCCACAAGGGCAAACGTCTCATCGTAGTCAATGCCTTCTACCTGAGTATATCCTTGAGCAATAAGGCGAGCTTTATTTCGGGTGATATTTCTATTTTTATCGGTTTTATTTTTGAATATTCACTTGATCCCAATGACATTTGTATGAGTAGGATGGGAAACCAAGGACCATACATCATTCCTCACAAATTGATTTAGTTCCTCATGCATGGTATTTGTCCAGCACTCATCGAGTAAGGCCTCTTCGACCTTTTTTGGTTCAATGTGAGAGACATAACAGGTATAGGCGAGCTGATTTAGAATACGATGACGCAGCCTCATGCCTTCATTAACATCACCTAACATAAGGTCCTTTGGATGATTGATCTTAACTTTGGTAGAATGTTCCTTTGTAGGAATGGCGGTAGGAGTTACTTGCTCAATGTTGGGAAAGGATAAGTTTGGTGAGGGGTCATCATAATCATCTTCTTTATTTGAACAATCAGTGCTTTCAGGATGGTCATGAGGAGTGTCATTCACAACAACATTTATAGATTCTATAACCATTTGAGTGCGCAAATTGAAGACTCGATAGGCTCGACTAGTTAGGGAATATCCCAAGAATATTCCTTCATCACTTTTTGAGTCGAACTTTTCTAAGTTTTTCCTATCATGTAGAATGAAGCATTGACAGCCGAAGATATGAAAATACTTAACATTTGGTTTCTTTCCTTTCCAAAGTTCATAAGGGGTTGTTTCTGTCCCAAGTCTAAGGTAGACCCGGTTGATTATATGATAAGCCGTATCCATGGCTTTGCCCCAGAAGTGCATGGCAATATTTTTACATTGCATCATAGTTCTGACCATTTCTTGAATAATCCAATTTTTATGTTCAATAATCCCATTTTATTGAGGTGTGATGGCAATATTATTGAGGTTTCTAGATGAAAGGGAGGCAATGCCATCTCTTGAATCTGGGCGGTGGGTGAAGGTAGTAGACGTCTGTCAATAGGAAGAGCACCTGTATGCCTTTAATTTGTGTTCTTTTTCTCAGCATGTTAGAAAGCTTTGCAAAGAGAGAGTATGAAATCGTCGTGGAATGTATAGTCGAGAGGGTGTGTTTTTGTAGTAGAGAGCACAGTAGTAGGCATAATAGAAGGCGTTGTATTAGTAGTTGTTCACATGCCCTGACCGAATGCCTTAGGGCTCATTTTAATGGTGGCAGGGTGATCTTCCTTAGTTGGAAAGTGTGATCCCCTGCGCCATATTTAGGTGGCCTTCCTTGTGAGGAAGGCATGCATTGCCTAATTAGTCGGAATTGTTTCCTTCTCTGGCGGGTAGCGGCTTTCCAAATTTTCTACCTTCCTTTCGAGTATATTACCGTTGTAAGGCTCCACTTGGTAGGAATTGGGAAGATCTGGCGCCGTCCTTATGGGAAAGGCACCGATCTTGTCAACGTCCTTTTTGGAGCTGGTTGGATTTATGGAAGGCGCAGAGTTAAGAAAAGAGCCGTTGCTAACCGTCTGTTGGAGCGTGGGCCCAAGTGAGCTAGGCCCATGAAAAGTTTTTTTATTCTTGGCCTATTGCTATAGTGATTCTGATCAACGCACGGTTGATCGTCCTGAGCGAGAGTAGGCCGCCCACATGTGCCTCAATCGGTCAACACTGGCGTTGACCGTCTGATGCGTGTTTGGGCCTCTCAGGAATTCAGCCCTCATTTCCTATTGGGCCAATGTTGACCATCCAACAGTGGATCTGGGCCTCCTTTGACTATTGGGTCAACCTATTTATAGTACACCCATCACTTTTATATTTTTGATATTGTTCATCCGAGATAATTATTAATTATTATGTACTATTGATTGTTATAATATACTAAATATTTGGCTCACCTTTATATTTTATTAACTTTAAATTTAAGTTGAGTACGTAGAGCCAGTAGAAGATCCTTTATTTGTTACAAGACTTTCAAGTACAAAAGATTTTAAATATTGGTAGCTATTATTCCTTCGATATTGGGCATGATATAGTGTTACAAAGATTTGGCGGTTGTTTTCTTTTAGGTTGTATCCCTTAACATTTAATAAATTTTATATTAGCTATTTTCATGATGCTTTAATAAAAAAAGTTAATTTTATATTGATGAGTATTTAAAATTATGATAAATATTTGATGGTTTCTCTCATTTAAAATTTTTATTTAAGCAGTTTAGCCTAAATCTAGTGATTCAAATTGCAGTTGTCACATATATGATCCTATTCAATCATATCATAGAATAGAATGTGATGCGTCCTGGATACGAACTTTGAACAGATTCGGGATGATCCGCTTGTCCTAGTTCCAGCACCATTCCCTGAGTTGGATCCTTCACACCACTAAAAAGAACAGGAGGTCAGTGTGTCGGCGGAAAGTTATCCTACCGAAAATACTCCGACGCTCAAGTTAGTAAATAGCCTTCGGAAGATAAGAAGGTTTTTGAAACTGAAAATTGAGAAAGAGAGAGAGAGAGAGAGTGTGTGTGTGTGTATTTCCAGATGAAAGAGAGACGAGACTGTCTTCTTGAATCTGGAAGGTGGAGAAGCATTAAATGGTCGTGAGAGACGTGCTTGTATGCCTTAGGTTTTTTGAGTTGCCTGAGCAATTGTTTGCGCAATAGACAGCGTCAATAATTGAGAGCGTAAGTCACTGAGAGCGTAGGTAACTGAAAGCGTAGGTAATTGAAAGCGTGCCTGGAATGAGAGTTCCCGGGCTTACTTATGGTTGAGCAGGCGATCTTCCTTCTTTGAAAGGAGTAATCCCTGTATGATTTTTTGGCTAGCCTGCCTTTCCGAATTGATGCCAGTTGACAAAAGGGTTGAAATAGTTTCCTTCCAAGGCGGTCGGCAGCTTTCCAAATTGCTTACCTTCCTTCTGTGTATTTTACCGTTGGAATCCCCAGTTGGCAGGAGATTGGGAGAATCTGGTGTCTTCTTTACGAGAAAGGTGTCGATTTTGTCAATATCTGCTTTGGAAGCTAGCAGAGATCGTGGAGATTGCCAGGAGAGCCTTTGCCGGCCGTTTGATGGATCGTGGGCTTAAGTGGGCCTTGCTCGTAAAAGCCTTTTTATTTTTGTCCTGTTGTTACAGTGATTCCGGTCAATGCTCACGTTAACCGTCTGCACGCGCATTAGCTGTCTTCCAGAGTTCAGACGGTTGATGATGGCGTTGACCGTCTTGGGCCTTTCAAGCTTTAGGCCTTTAGGCCCTGTTGGGCCGTTTTTACGTTGATCGTTTGGCATTTCTTTTGGGACTTCGTTGACCATAGGCCAGTCTATATTCCAGCGTACCCATCACTAGCCCCCCATGTCGGTGGCCAGAATTTTGGCCTCCGGCATGTACATGATGGGATGCCCCTTACTGCCCTTTGGCGTTTGAGGATCCTGTAGAACTCCACGAAAGGCGTAGAGGAGTGTTTGACTTGAACTGTTGACCATCTTGGTCAATTCTGGAGAACAATGTTGATTAGAATTATTGACCGTCTTGGCCAATTCCGGAGAACAATATTGACCAGAACTGTTGACCGTCTTGGTCAGTTCCGGAGAACTTCCTACTAGGCTTGATTGACGTGTGGCCATCAGCCGGTTTGCAGGCCAGAAGAAGACACGCATCTCCCTTTGGTTTGGCAGAGATCCCGGCCATTAATGCTTCAGAAATTCGCCTTTTGAAGAGCCAAGTAGGGAGTTGACACGTGACAAAACTGACGGCATCCTTAATGAGGGGTTTTAATGTGTGCTTGGCGTCTAAGTTTTCCATCCACACTTCGAAAATCTTTTACGCTTCCAAGCTTTTGTCTTCTCCGTTCCTAACTTTCAAAAACCCTTACCCTTCGAGTAAGCCATGGCATCCGTTGCAAACATTGCCTCCGTTTTGAGAGAGAGTGACGTCAAAGCGCTGTGTGCTAAGTTTAACATTCCAAAGGAAATTGCGTGGAGAGTTTAGGGAAGGAATGACAGAGCTTTTGCCCCTCCGAAGGGGCATATCACAGTCTACGAGGCCCACTTGAGGAGCGGCCTTCTTATCCCGCTGCCGGACGACTTGGAGTCTCTTTTGAAGGCTCTACGAGTACCCATTGCCCAACTTCACGCCAACGCTATCCGGTACCTCTGCACTTTGTGTTTTTTTCTTCGCAAGCGTGGTAAGAAGCTTAGGATGTCCATGATTATGGCTTTGTTTAAAATAAATTAGGGAGGAGAGTGGATATCGCTCGTCCCCCATTCTGATATAAAGATAAATAAGGCCATATATGGCTCGTTGAAGAACTAGAAGAACCAGTTTTTCTTCGTGAGTGTGGGAATGGCTTGGTCCCTTCAAAAGGACTGGGGCCAGGTTCCGGAGGCATATGGGGGGACGCCGTCTGTGGTGGAGACGGCGGCCCAGGAGTGGTTAATAAATGCAATAAAGGAGAACCTCGACGAGTTCAATCGAGATTTTTTGATTTCCCGGGAGGAGACTAGGAAGGTGAACTGAGGTCCCCTTTCCCCAATTCAAAAACCTATGCCGCCCGTGAGGATGATCAATCCGGAAGATTCCAAGGGCATTATCATCCGTATGCGGCATACAGACGAAGGGTTTATTGGCCCGCTGCCAGAAAAGGAGCTGGAGATGCCCTCGTCGTCGTCATCATCCCTCATCGACTACGTGGCTGTCGGGATCTGCAGCGGGCCTGGCAGCACTGCGGGCCTAGAGAAGACCTATGAGGACTAGCCAGCGGATTCAGGAGTCATCTTGGCGCAGCCTGCGCCACAAGTGGTTCCTAGTGCTGTATCGATGGAGTCTTTCGAGGAGCCAGCTTGTGGGCCGGTAGTGGGCGCGCGGGAGCCGTCCGTTAGCTCCCCAGTCGCACAGACTTCTGCTGCGGAGCCAACAATGGAGCTCGATCCTCCAGCAGCTACTCCAGACGCTACATCTAAGGATCCTGTAGCTGTCGTGGATGAGTCTGATGATATCCTGGAGCGCATTCTGGAGGAGGGAGCTACGAGCTCGGCTCAAGAGGATCCTCCTGGTCCACCGCCACCTGGGCCAGGTCTAGAGGCCAGGTCTGTGAGGCCCGCGAGAAAATTTTGGGAGGTATAATTCTTGGTGATTAGTTCCTCGTACTTTCCCCTTTCTAGGTTTCTGACTTGCTCATCATCTGTTTTTTGTGCAACCGTTGAAGGTGGCCTCCACCTTTTTTAAGGTGGTGGAGCAGCGTGATAAGGCGCTAGCTGACAGGGAGGCGGAGATTGCTTGGTTGGATGCCAAGTTGGCCGCTTCAGCAGGAGAGCATCGCGAGGAGACTGCTGCCCTCGAGACTGTCCTGGCGGGAATGGAAATGGAGATCGCCAGCTTGAGAGCTGAGAATGCTCGTTTGAAAGAAGAGGATGATCAAAGCAAAGCAAGCAAGAAATGGCTTGCAGATCGAATATCCACTCTGGAGAATGAGCTAGGTCTCCGAATTTGCCCCCACGAGGTCGAGGGCATACTGCACACACAGATGTTTGAGGGGGTCCAGGTCTGTCGGCATCTTGTGAGGCTGATCGACCCTAACTTCCCTGTTGAGTACCTTCACTTAGGAAACCGTGGGGTGCATCATAAGGATGACCTTGCGGGGGAGTCCCAGGACAGTCAGAGGCGGCCGCCGCCTCCGTAGCCTTTTGCACTTTTTTCTTTTTGTACTTATACAATTTTGTAACATATTTAAAGCAATGAAATGGAAATTCTTTCAATTTCGTGTCCATTCATTTTTACTGCTTGTGTTGTATGCTTTGTTGCATGGGGCGGCCAACTGAGTTCACCGGTTGGTGTTGTTTGGCTGCCTAGGAAGCTATGTTCTTAGGCTTGGCAGGCAGTTGTATTAACCAGCCCGATCGCATTGTCCAAGTGATGACTTGGACAGCCAACATTGGAGAAGGATGCTTCTCCCTTCGACCGTCGCTAACTGATCCTGCTATCTCCTCGTAGAGGAGGTCGTTGCGTATGCTGCATAAGCCCCCTAGGTTTTTTACTGCTATCAGGCCACTTTGATGGCCAAAGTTTAATATGATCGCTGATGGGCCGTCTAGATGACCAGGGTTTAGTACGACCGTAAATGGGTCGTTCGGATGACCGAGGTTTATATTAGGCTACTTGTGGGCCACCTGGATGACCAGGGTTTAAAATAGACCACTTAAGGGCCACCTGGATGACAAGGGTTTAGGTACGACCGCTAATGGGTCGCTCAGATGACTGAGGTTCAAGTTCGACCGGTTATGCGTCGCCTGGATGACCAGCGTTTAACGAGAAGGTGAAGACCCTCCCGACTTAAGAGCTGTCTAGGTCGGATAACCTGCAAAGAAAACACATGCACATGCACATGGGAAGGATGCTAAGTAAACACTTATCTTTCACAAAATCAAAACAAGCAAGCGAGTACAAACAATAATACAAATGCGTACCTGTGTCCGCTACTGGAAGTATCGTTTGAGGTGGATGGCGTTCAACGTTCGCGAAACCAGTTTTCCGTCCTGGCTCCGGAGTTTGTAAGCTCTGTTTCACAGTACGGTGGAGACAAGAAAAGGCCTTTCCCAATTAGGAGAGAGTTTGTTGCGGCCGGCCAGCTTGCATGTGGCCTCGACGCCTCGTAGGACCAGGTCCCCCACATCGAATCGCCGCGCCTTAACTTTTTTGTTGTAGTATCGGGTGATCTGATGTTGGTAGGCTGTTGTCCGTACTCTGGTAGCATCGCGAGCTTTTTCTAACAAGTCTAAGTGCTCCCTGATTTTTTGGGAGTTAGTCTGTGGGTTAAAGGACTCCACCCTTAGACTTGGAAGCCCGATTTTGACCGGGATTACTACCTCAGTCCCGTAACAAAAGCTGAAGGGTGTCTCGCACGTTGGTTCCTTCGGGGTTGTTCAATAAGACCAAAGAACGGAATGGAGCTCGTCCGCCCAGGAGCCCCCTGCGTCCTCCAGCTTAGTCTTTAACTCGTGGAGCAGCATTCGGTTTGTCACCTCTACATGTCCGTTTGCTTGGGGGTATGCCACCAAAGTGTGGACCAGCTTGATGCCAAGGCTGGTGCAATACTTGGTAAAGCGTTTCCCAGAGAATTGGGTCCCGTTGTCGGTCACAACGACCTCGGGGACGCCGAATCCACAGACAATGTTCTGGCGGAGGAATTCTAGGGCGTTGTGTTCTTTATATTAGCCAGTGGGACAGTTTCAATCCACTTGGTGAAGTAGTCGATACCCACGATAATGAATTTTCTTTGCCCCGTGGCAATGGGAAATAGGCCGAGGAGATCGAGCCCCCATTGCGCAAATGGCCAAGGGGCCTGAAGGGCCTTCAGATCTGCAGATGGCTGGCAGTGAAGGTTGCTGTGAAGCTGGCAGCTTTCATATTTCTTGACGAACTCCTGCGTGTCTTTTTTCATCGAGGGCCAGTAATAGCCCTGGCGCATGACCTTGAAGGCCAAGTTTTTTTTTCGCCAATGTGTGACCCACAGATCCCAATGTGGACTTCGTTTAAAGCGTAATCAGCCTCTTCGGGAGTTAGACAGCGGAGGTATGGAGTCGAGTAGCTATGGCGGTATAACCGTCTGTCAACCACAGCATACCAGCCTACTGTCTTCTTGACCCGTTTGGCCTTCTCCACATCCTCTGGCAATGATCCGTCCACTGGATAGTTTAAGAAAGGCGTCATATAGTTTTTCGCTTCGAAAATCTGCATTGCCTCTCGCTTCTCAATGCTGGGAGCATCTAGGATCTCCCCCATGTCCCTCGAATACTGCTTTGGGTTTTCGACAGCAGCAGCTTTGGCTAGCTGGTCCGCCTTTCAGTTTTCAGTTCGGGGAACGTGAAGCAAAGTTAGTTTGTTGAAACCCTGGGCGGCCTCCCTTGCCTTTGTCAGATACTTGGCCAAAAGGAGGTTGTTAAGCTCAAAGCCTCCGTTAACCTGGTTAACAATTAACTCGAAGTCGCTGTAAACTGCCAACCTCTTGGCGGAGCACTCCTTAGCTAACCGCAATCCGGCAAACAGGGCCTCGTACTCGGCAACGTTATTGGTTGCCGGGAAACTGAGCCTGGGGGAGTATTTCACCTCAAACCCGTCGGGGGTCGTAAGGACAACTCCAACTCCACTGCCTGTGTCCATAGACGATCCGTCCACGTGGAGTATCCATTCTGGAACTCCGACAAGCAGTTCCGCGCTTTCAACGGGCTGTTCCTCAGAGGTTAGGGTTGTTGTCTCGACAATGAAATCAGCTAGCGCATGTGCTTTCACAGCAGGCTTGGGCTGGAATTCGATGTCGAACTCGCCCAACTCGATAGCCCATTTAACCAATCGTCCAGAAACGTCGGGCTTCTGGAGGATGGTTTTCAGCCGCTGGTCCATAAGGACCACAATCCGATGGGCCTGAAAGTAGGGCCTCAACTTCCGCACGGAGAATATCAGCGCCAAGGCTAATTTTTCTGCGCTTGAGTAATGGGTCTCTGAGCTAGTTAATATTTTACTCACGTAGTAGACTGACCGCTGGGCGTTAGGGTCCTAACGCACCGAGACAGAACTCAAGGACGCCTCCGACACTGCTAAGTAAAGATATAGCTTTCTCCGCCCTTAAATGACACCAACAATGGCGGGCTAACCAAATACCGTTTCAGTTCATCGAAAGCGGTTTGGCATTTCACAATTCATTGGAACCCGTTGGATTTTGTTCCTCTAAGGGCTTTAAAGAAGGGCTGGTACTTGTCATCGGACTTCACAAAGAAGCGGGACAGTGCTGCCAGCCGTCCAGTCAGTTGCTGGATGTCCTTTACGTTCCGTGGCAGAGCCATATCTGCGAGCGCTTTGATCTTCTCCGGGTTCGCCTCGATCCCTCGTTGGGAGATACTGAAATCCTGGAATTTGTCGGAGGCCACTCCGAAGATATACTTAGTTGGATTCAGTTTCATGTGATTCTTGCGGAGCACCTCGAATGACTCTTCCAGGTCGCGGATGTGGTCACCGGTGACCTTGCTCTTGACGAGCATGTCGTCGTCATAGACCTCCATGTTGCGACCAATTTGTTTTTCAAATATCTTATTAACCAAGAGTTGGTAGGTTGCTCTAGCATTTTTTAGCCCAAAAGGCATCACTTTGTAGCAGTAGGTGCCCTAATCGTTCATGAACGAGGTGCGCTCCTCATCCTTCGAACTCATCCGGATCTTGTTGTAGCCCGAATAGGCGTCCATGAAGTTTAGCAGCTCATGTCCGGCTGTTGAGTCAACCAGTAGGTCGATCCTGGGTAAGGAAAAGCTGTCCTTTGAACAGGCCTTATTAACGTCGGTAAAATCGACGCACATACGCTATTTTTCGTTGCTTTTCTTTACTAAGACGACATTAGAGAGCCAGTCCGGGTATTGGATTTCCCTAATAAAACCTGCGTCCAACAGCTTTTTGACCTCCTCGCGGATGGCGATTAGTTTTTCAACAGAGTGGTTCCTCCGCTTCTACCTGACAGGCTTTCGGCTGGAGTCAAATCCCAATTTATGGACTATTATCTCTAATGGGATTCCAAGCATGTCTGCTGGAGTCCATGCAAAAAGATCAGCGTTGCTTATCAGGAACGCAACCAATTCATCGCGTAGTGGTCCGGTAAGTGAGCTGTCGATCTGTATACACTTATCCGGGTCTTTTGGGTCCAGCGGGATTAGATCTATGGCTTCACCGGACTACGCTTGTTGAAGAGTTGTCTCGTTCCAATGGTCGAGTTTTTCAACTGTTCTAGTGCTACCACTTGGGGCAATCTATGACATGCAACAGGTTCACCCGGTTACCTGGTCACCCAGCACCTCGCCGACACCGTAGGGCGTTGGAAACTTTATTTTAAGGTGTGGAATCGAAGTGACCGCCCCGAACGCTATCAAGCACGGTCTGCCCAGTATGGCGTTGTATACTGAGGGTAGGTCGACCACCAGGAAGGTGAGCATTCGACTTGCTGTTTTTGGATACGTACCCAGGGTGACTTCCAACTGGATAGTCCCTTGAACGGGCACTGGCTCGTTATCGAGGCCATATAATGGGCCCTCGGCAAGTTCTGGTTAGTTCTTTTTTAAGCCTAATCTGAAGAAAGCATCTAAATAAAGCAAATCGTGAGAACTTCCATTATCAATAAATACTCGCTTCAGTTGGTAGTCTACACTACCGTCCGAAACGAGTGTGAATATAATGAGGGGGATCAGCATGGGGGACACTACATGGGCTAAGTCATCATCACTAAAATTGATAGTGTTATCCGCCGTGCACTGTTTCTTCCTCCCAGCCTACTATTCTTCGCTGCCAGATGGGTTTTTAGCAGGTCAGGTGGTAACCATGTTAACCACCCCTACTGCAACCCGGTTTCGGGGTGGAGTCTGCTCCTGCCCCTCTTCGCCAGCTGCTCCAGAGCTCTGTCCAGGACCTCTGACAAATTTGGTGAGGTGGCCTCTGTGAATCAGCTCCTCGATCTCCCTTTGTAATGTCTTGCAGTCCTCAATTGAATGGCTAGCAGAGCGATGAAATTCGTAGTACTTCGACTGGTTTCCAGAGTCATTCTTCAGTGGTTTTGGCCACTTTAGGAATTTTTCTCCGCGGATCTACATGAGGACGTTTGAACGTGTGTCTATCAGTGGTGTGAAACCGGTGGGCCTGTAGTCTAAACGTTCTGGGGGCCTAGTCCGACGCTGCTTCTGGCGGGAGTGATCTCTGCCGCTGTACTTCCTCTTCCCTTCACCAGGGAACGATCGAGGCTGATCCGTCCATTCTAGACGTTTTGCCTCGTTGGCCTCTTCTGCTGTAGTATAGGCCCGGGTGATGGATTCCGCCTCTCGGAAGGTCTGAGGATTTTTATGGGCCAGATGTTTGAAAAAGTCACCGTAAGTCAGTGCAGAGATGAACTGCCCAGCTTCATCTCCTTTGTAATCTGTGGGATCAGTCTGGCCTCTGCCACAAAACGATCCAAGAAATGCTGTGAGTTCTCTCGTGGTTTCTGTTTTATGTGGAAGAGATGCCACTGCTGCTTCTCTTCCTATCGGCTCGAGGCATACTAAGCCAGGAAGAGATCCGTGAGCTTGCGGAAACTGCTGATGGTGCCTGAAGGGAGGTGATGGAACCAGATTCGGGCATCTCCCTTCAGCGTGAGCAGGAAGCAGCGGCACATTGCTGAGTCTTCTAACCCTTGTCGACTTAGATGGGTGCGGAAGTGATCAATGTGGTCAATCGGATCACTACTCCCATCGTATGAGTCAAAGGAAGGCATCTTGAACTTCATAGGCAGTGGATGGCTCAAGATCTCTGCTGTGAAAAGAGAGATCGGTCCAAGTCAATGGCGCGCTCCTCATCTTGGAACACACGGTTCCAGATTTTGTCCACTCGTGGATCGACGCGAGCGGCGTTTGCTGATCTGTTAGAGTTGAGGTAAACCTTCAACTCTGTTTTGTCCCTGGAGGGTTCAGCAGCCGGCTGACTACTGCCTCCAACCGATCTGGCGGCCCTGGAGGCTCGCTCCTAGACTGCGTTCCCGTCTTCAATCCGAGAGTATCGGGAATTTCTTCTCTCCGGACTTTCTCGCGAAGATGTGCTCCCGGAGTGTTCTTCAGGCCTGTTCTGGCCAGGAACGTGGGAGGAGGCTAAAACTGGAATGCTCCTGGATCTCTCAGGCCTCTTGGCTGGCTTCTTTTTCCTCTGGCCACCCTTTTTGGTGGCCGGCACATGGACGACTGCTGGTGAAACCGCTTGCAGTCACTGCTCGTTCTGAGTGTAAAGTATTTGGAGTAGACGATTGTTGACTTGCATTTACTCCATTAGCTGCTAGAAGTAGGGCATTGGCACTCCGCCCATTGTCCAGTTGACCATGGCACCAGTAGAGTAGTCCTGGTACGGATTGGTGGCATCTCTAACGATGTCACTAGTTTGAGCTCTCGTGTTTACCATTGCAGAATCAAACAGTGAAAGAGAGCGTTGTGCGAATTTGTGGTTGGCTTTTGTAAGCGCTTCCCACATATGGCGCCTATGATGCGTCTTGGATCCGAACTTCGAACAGATTCGGGATGATCCGCTTGTCCTGGTTCCGGCACCGTTCCCTGAGTTAGATCCTGCACACCACTAAAAAGAATAGGAGGTCAGTGTGTCGGCGAAAAGTTATTCCACCGAAAACACTCCGACGCTCAAGTCAGTAAACAATCTTCGGAAGATAAGAAGGTTTTTGAAACTAAAAATTAAGAAAGAGAGAGAGAGAGAGAGTGTGTGTGTGTATTTCCAGATGAAAGAGAGACAAGACTGTCTTATTGAATCTGGAAGGTGGGGAGGCAGTAAACGGCCGTGAGAGGCGCGCTTGTATGCCTTTGGTTTTTTGAGTTGCCTGTGTAAGTGTTTGCGTAGTAGACAACGTCAATAATTGAGAGCGTGGGTAACTGAAAGCGTAGGTAATTGAAAGCGTGCCTAGAATGAGAGTTCCCGGGCTTACTTATGGTTGAGCAGGCGATCTTCCTTCTTTGGAAGGAGTGATCTCTGTATGATTCTTTGGCTGACCTGCCTTTCCGAATTGATGCCAGTTGCCAAAAGGGTTGAAATAGTTTCCTTTCACGGCGGTCGGCGGCTTTCCAAATTGCTTACATTCATTCTGTGTATTTTACCGTTGGAATCCCCAGTTGGCAGGAGATTGGAAAAATCTGGCGTATTCTTTACGAAAAAGGCACCAATTTTGTCAATATTCACTTTGGGAGCCAGCAGAGATCATGGAGATTGTCAGGAGAGCCGTTGCCGGCCGTCTGATAGATCGTGGGTTTAAGTGGGCCTGGCCCGTAAAAGCCTTTTTATTTTTGGCATGTTGTTACAGTGATTCCGGGCGTGTTAGCTGTCTTTCGAAATTCACACAGTCAACGATAGCGTTGACCGTCTCGGGCCTTTCAAGGTTGGGGCCTTTGGGCCCTATTTGGTCGTTTTTACGTTGACCGTTTGACATTCCTCTTGGGCCTCCATTGACCGTGGGCCAACCTATATTTCGGCATACCCATCAGAATGAATTCTTCCTAAATTATACATAGCATCATGTCTTATACGAGTCTGTTCTATATTTTTTATTTTTTATTTAATTACTTATAACTTTATCTATAATGAAAGTTGTATTATTGTTCATTTATGAAAAAGAATTTTGGTCAACTCTTAATCTATTGTAGCCGCCATTTCTTTTTATTGTTTTCTAACCAGGAAATCTATTTTGTTTATTAAGATTGTTTATAGATACTTATGAACAATTTAAATTGATTGGATCCTTTCCAATTATTTTAACTAAAACTTATACACATTGCTTGTGTTATCACTTATAATGACGGTAAAAATAATAGAATGTCAGTGTGGCCCATGAAGAATAGCATATTCCAAATGCAGCCCCAGAAGGAAAAGTGGACGAAAACAGAAGAAAAGTGGGCTTCCGTGTCAATAATGCGAGGGAAAGCAGTATGCCGATTAGAATCTGATTCCGTCTCTCTAAAATAGTTACGGAGGCAACCTTTTATTTTTGTTTTTAGAATTTTATTATTTATAATTGCTTTTTTTCTTATAGGTAGAATTATTTTTAAAAAAATTTAGAAATAAAAAGTCATGATGGACCCTAGAAAATTATTTATGCGACAGGCGAAATGGGAGAGGGACGTTTATCGTTTCTCTTTCTTTTCATCGCCTTTGTGGATTTTTGATGTCTTAGGCTTAGTATCATAGTGGTTATCATCTCTCTTCACCCCCATTCTGTCGTTGTTTTGGGATAGAGTTTTGATCTCTTGCTGGATCGAAATGGAAGGTTCGTCTGATGTGTACGATTGGGAAGTTCTCCACAACTCTAACTCTAGTAAAGATAACTCATCGGAGTCTGCTGATGAAACGAGGGAATTGGACGAATTAGGTGGAGATTCCAACGTTGTTATTCGGCCCGACTATTTCTCCGTCGATTCTCATCACATGCACGCTGAGGATGTCCCCGACGGCGTTGCTAACGAAGAGAATTCTTTTGGGTCCAATAATCCCAGTTGGATCTATCCGGGTTCACAAACTCTTTGCCCGGGGAGTAATTCCGCTGAATTTAGGTCTGATTCGGGCGGTGTTCCGTCAGATTTACGCATACTGACCGACCTGGATGATAAAAATGGATTGGCCATTGGTGAAAATGTGGGAGGAACTGAAATAGTTGGAGAAATTGAAGTGGAGGATAGCAAATCAGTCAAGTGTTGGCCTGATTCCGAAGAAACTTTTAATCTTCATTTCAGAAAAGAATTGGAGAATTTGAAGGAGGAGGAAGCCGATGATAATGAATTTAGAGAAATTAATGAAGATGAAAGCCGGGATACAGGTAATATTTCGTTTGAATCAGGTGGAATCGACTCTTTCTCGACGGGATTCCCGCTTTTGGAGAAGAACGATGAGGTGAGTATTGCCGAATTATCTGAAAAATTTGAGAAGCCCGAGCTGTCAGCTGGAGACAATGATGAGGATAGGTCAGTTTTGAAGCTCCAAGGTGGAGATGGCCATGACCATGGAAAAAAGAAGGATCCTGCTATTGAAGAACCGAAATCGGGCCAAAAGGAAGATAAGAGGGTAGTTTGGTGGAAGGTTTCTCTGGAGTTGTTTAAAAATTGTGTTTTCAGAGTCAGCCCAGTTTGGCCCTTCTCAGCAGCAGCTGTTGTTATGGGGCTTGTAATTTTAGGGAGAAGATTGTACAAACTGAAGCGCAAGCCCCAGGGCTTGCAGGTTAACTTTACTGCTGATTATAAGGTCAGTTACTTTTATTTAGCTTCCTTAACTATTAATTATATTTCCTTTTGAATTTTCTTGTGTTTCTGACTGATGTTCTAACGATATTCTCGTTTGTAGGTTTTTATACTGATTGCACTGCTGTTACTTAAAACTTTTATTTATTGTTTTGCTCAAATAGACGTTAGTTTTATAAAATTCTTTGTGAGGGGAGGGTGTTAAAGTTGGCATTTTTCCTTTTAGAGATGCGGGTAGTAAAAACACGTTGTTTGAGCTGCTCAGGCTTTGTTGAGCTAGATCAGTTAGTAGCTCATTCGAGTTAGTTTATACTCTTTACACTGATCTCTCTTGCGAGGAAACAACAAACAGAGGTCCCTATGGAAAAAACCTCTTTGATGCTTTAGTTAGTAAAAGGGTCGTTCTGGTTAAGAGTGCCAGAGTGATTAAGCTTGTCTGAATTTGGATACTTACGTCCATTCAATTCAGGGAGGGTTGTATATATTCCATGATTAGTGAAGGTAGTTATTTAGTTGAGCTTGGCAGAGGGGTGGATCCTGTTGCTATTTGTTGGAGTTATCTATGCCCTTCATATGCCAAATCTTTGCTTAGTATGCTAAATAAAACTTGAGTCTTCTTTATGCTACCAGCCACGTGATTGGTCTTTAAGTGCATTTATATAAATATGCTTGTCCTATGAAATCCATTAATAGATCCATTTTCCAGATTTGCGCTTCATGTGAACCCTAATATGATTAGTTTCTGATTCATTGATCTTTTTGTTAGTGCAGTCCCTGAATCCATTTCAGGAATTACCAAAATTAATTCATGACTAGGAATCAGGGTAGTTTTGTGAGTAGAATGTGAGTTTGGGAGGGGGAGATATACCTTTAGACAAGAAAACTAGAGAAGAGAGTTTATACCGTGGGGAAGAGAAGTATTGCCAAATCTGTCCAATCATTTATCATCTCATTTCTTACATGCACACAGCTAGCTTTTCTTGTTAATAGACTTCTTAGGCTAATTATCCACCACACATTCAACGTCACTTGCCACATATTACTACCTAATTATACTAATTACAGCCACACACTAACTACTAAATAATGTGATTCATGACAAACAATTCCTTTGTTTGTTTAAATGTGACTTCTGCTGAAGCTTGTAAATAGGCTGCTATTTTTGTGTTTCTGATTAAGATCTATGCCTCTTTTCTTTCTAACAAAGAAATTCTTCTTTAATTCAACTGATTGCATAGTATGTTTCTTTTCAAGGAGCTGATTGCCTGCTCATGGTTTTCTCTCTGTCATTTGCCATTACGCAATATCAATATTTTTGCCATGTTATGTAATTATTTCCTTACCATGTAGTGGGTTTTGAAACTTCCTTGATGTTGTTAATGACATAATTATGATACAATCTATCTCCCCTGAAGTCCTTGGATCTTGTAATATAGCTGCGGAATTGTTTTTTCCTCTCCTCATGTGGTCATTCTTGGTGGTTTTTTGTGTTTGCTTTATCTGCTTCCTAGCATCTTGCTCCCTTATAAGGAATTGATTATGATCCCTAGACCATTAGAAGTTGATCCAGTATGCATTTCATTGGTGAAGGTGAAAGATTTGAATGCTCATGAGTAGAATGACTCATAGACACTTCACGTGCTATCGTGCTAGTCAGTTCAATCTTGATTATGTGAGATCAAAGTTCAGCAATGATTCTGTCTTATTAAGCCTAAGAAAAGGTTGAACCCATGAAATTTGGCCTAATAAGAATTAGTATGTCATAAGAGTCCAATGCTAGGCACCAACATTTGTGAGGTGATTTGATAGTTGCTGCATGCATAGCCTGAAGTGCCAACACTAACACTTGTTTGATATAGGGTGTCAAGTGATGGGTTTTTCCTGCATTGAATTTGAACAGGTTTCAGTGCTGAAGCCTCATTCATATAGTGTATAAAGGGAAAATCTTCTAGTGTTGTGTGTCAGCCTTGACTAGTTTGTAAATAGGAAGTGAAACAAGACAATAGATGTCCAATCTCTTTCACGATGACTTTGTAAAATTTTCTTTTCCTCGTGTAATTTGTGATGGTAGTTAACTGATGATGTTGCATGGCTAACTGTGTTCTCTTTCCTTATCAATGCCTGCAGAGGGTTTCTCAATTCACGAGTCGTGCTGCACGCCTTAATGAAGCATTCTCAGTGGTGAGACAGATCTCTGTGATTCTGCCTTCACTGCCAGCACCTGTGGTCGCCCCATGGCCGGTGGAGAGTTTGAGATAAACAAGTGTCCATGTGTCTTTGAATTGCAGAGCCACAGGAACGTGTCTGTTTGGAGAGTTTGACATTTTCTCTGCTTTCCCATCGCCAATGAACTTAGTTGAAGAAAACCACCCAGCATCTTTTAACGGTGGTTTGTGTTTATCTGATACATCTTTTGGTAAGTTTTTTATTTAGTTTTCTACCCTTTTTCCCCAATGTTAATCTTCAATGCTTCACTCTTTTAACCTATAATGTGGTTCATGAGTGCATTTTGTACGGGCGATCAGGAATCCATTCTTTTAAAAGTCACTGTTTCTTTACGTCATCAACCGTCGACTCTAAATGTAAAATAATATTGATGCATTTCTTGATTCGAATTGGTGTTCCGTGTTGGGTCGAATTGGAGCTAATCTGGTCCACGTTTCTTCGAACCTGAACTCTGCATAACACAACTAAAAATAAGATGTTAGAAGATTGGCGGGACTCGTTCCTAATTTATCTTTAGACGTTCGAGTCAAATATCTTTCTAAAAAAAATAGAAAGATATAAGGAGGCTGTAAGAGAATGCGTTGATATATGTGATGGGGGATTGAATATGAGTGCACCCGATTAAGAGACAACTTAAGGATACGCCTGGCTGAGGGGCGGTTTTGAGGTGCGTCCGGTTGATGACAGCTTAGGGGTGCGCCCAGTTTAGGATTGAGGGATGGCTTTGAGGTGTGTCTGATTAATAGGCAATTTTGAGGTGCGCCCGACTTATGAGCGGTTTCGAGGCACACCAGGACGATCGAGCTCTTAGAAGGAAGGTTCCCTGGATAGTAGGCTGACCTCCTGGATAAATTGGACAGGCCTTTTGGATGGAGGGTTGGTCTCTTAGATGAAGTTTATAGTGTCTTTTTTTCTCCTCTATTTTCTATCTGCATCTTATAGTTCTCTTCTCTGAATTCAGGGATCTCCTTCCCTTTGCTTGTGAGAGTAAACAGGCATTTATAGTGCTTAGGTCACTAGGGGCTAGGGTTGACAGACGGCTGTCCATGCAGATTTGACAAGTTGCTATAGGGATCGTAGGTGTCAATTATGGCAATCATCCTCAATCAAAAGGATTCATTCCTTCTTTGACATGATCATGAAATGCACCTGGCATTGCAGTTGCCACCTTGGAAAAGATCGTGCAAATCGTTGGCAAATATTCCTGAAATATCTGTCAGACTTATACTGACCAATTATGATAAGTTTTCTCAGCACGCGAAAAAAGAATCGTTGGCTGTCCTAATGGGGCCATTTATGGCTAACTGTTGGGCCAGCCCATGCCTCGACAGGTGATCCTGAGCTGTGCGATATTGGACCTTGGTTTGCGGGAGCATTCTCTTTTGAACAACCTTTTCACCGTGGGTTTTGGCATCCGAGTCAGTTTATGGGTGACAAGCCCATCACTAGCCCCCATGTTGAATGGTTCAAAATTTCAACCCTCGGCATGCAATGATGGGACGTTGACGTGCAAGTTCGTGTACTTTCCTTTTCAAAAAACCTTGCAGATTATTGCTCCAATTGACAGGATTTAGGAGTAATTATTTGGGCTATGCTGATTCTCTACGGATGGCATTAGCTGGGGGATTTTCCGCAATGATGGTACGCTGATCTCCTCTTCTAGCTATAAGTAGGGGGCTCGCAACACCTCACTTCATGAATTATCCACGCCAAACTAAGTGACATGAATGTTCAGAGCGGGTATAAAGCCTACACAACCACCTACTGAAGTTGACGGAGATTGGGAGCTAGTGTTGAAGGCTTGTTTTGAATCTGTTCTTGTTTTCCTCTTTTCGTCCAAGCATATCCTGGCATCGCATAGCGTTGAGTGAGGCTCAACCGAATTTCCCCCTTTACTAGCTAGTGACAGAGAGCTCTTATTGAGGCAACCCTAGAGGAGTGGCTGCTCGGCCCTTTCGGTGGGAGAGGTTGATACCCTATCCCCTCTGCCTAAGTGACTCAACCCCAGGTAGTCCACGGGGGTTCGATCCAGAAGCTACGGGCAGGGATACATTCCTAAGTTCATGTTGATCCTTGGGGCCATCGATGTCGTACTGTGCCTGGTGTACTGGCCTATGCAACTGTGGCTAGTTTTGGTGGACAATTTTCAGTGGATGCTTCCTTGGATGGCATCGATGTATCGTGCCTTGCTCTGACTGGCGAGGGCTTTGGTATATGCTTCTTGCTTCAACAACCAGAGGGTGGCGGTGCATAGGATCCCTGCTTGCTCGAGCGTGTTGTTCTCTCCTCCGAAACTCCTTTCCAAGGATGTGCACTTGCTTGCCTTTCGGAGTGCTCGCCCCAGCTGTGCAAGGCTTCGAAGTCGAATCGTCATTCTACATACTTTTATTCCTTTATGATGACGTACGTTTCTTGTCTAAAGTTTGTACTTTGTAGAATGTGAAAAAGGACTTTTTGTCCTAAAGTGTATAATCAAGTTTCGACCCCGGTAAAAATAGCGAAAGTAGTAAAAAATTAAATATTTAATACACATAAAGAATATTTATTTCTAGATGTCAATAATACTAGCAAGCACACAAAATATAAATGAGTATAAATAATAATAAAATGATATGATTTTTGGTGACGAAAAGAAAAACTCAATACCCACGGTAATCAAGAAAAATTTTCTGGGCTTCAACGGCCAGGAAAGCAATACACTATGAAAATCAACATACAGATCGGGTGGTAACGACGCGCTAACCTAACCGATTTACTCCCGTCTTGTGATCCCTATCAAAAAACTCCTTGGATTTGCCCGCGGCAACGGAACCGGACAACTTCTGATCTTCACGTCAATCTTTCCTCTTAAGCTACTTGAATTACCGAACACAATCGGATCACCTTCTTCAACGTACCGACGTCTCCAACGAATGTAGAAGGATGAAAATATTTAAATGGTAAAGAGAAAAATGTAGAGAAAACTTATTAGAACATGAAACTCAAGGCTGTAGCTTTTAGTTTTCTAAAAAAAAAAAGCAAGATCAATGGAGTATGAATAAGGTTATTCTTAAGTGGGGCACGAAATTGATCTGCTAAGAGTCCTAGAGTTTTAAAATTATAAGATAAGTATTTATAAAGGGCGCAAAAATCGCATTTAAAAAGTTACCCATTGCCGTGGCGCTCGAGCGCGGAGGCAGCGAGCAGAGAGCGGGCCCTTTCCGAATTTTGCGCTTGAGCGCATGACGAGCGCACAGCGAACGCAATGTTTCAGGTTTTTGGGATCGAGCGGGTAAAGAGCGCACGGAGAGCGTGGGGCTTCGAGATTTTGGGCTTGAGCTTCTTGAGAGCACACGGCAAGCACGTTATCCATAGAAGTCGGAACAGACAGCAACGGATGTATATTGATGTAGCACTTCGACAATTAATAACCTGACATTGATGTGACATACATATTGTTACGGAATGTGCCAATCATAAAAATGACCCTAACAATCTCCCCCTTTGACAATTTCGTAACAAAATCCATAAAAATAAAATAAATACAAGAGAAGCACGGGTTCAGACACCATCGAAATAGAGTCCGTGTACATAAAAATCTACGCTTAGTGAGAATTATAAATGATACAATAAAAATATATAAATCTACACTGGCACTGCTATATCGATGTTGTGACTACCGCGTCAATACTATAACTTAGTTGTCTGGTCAAATAGGGTTAGTACCATAAGGCAAAATATAAAATGATAACAATAGAAGTAGAAAACCATTATGCAGTAGTAAAAGGAACGAAATACAAATAGTACCGAAATCTAAGAAGCATTCCCCCTCACAAAAATAATAAGGCTCTCCTTAATATAAATAATCACGTCTCCCCTAATCTCCCCCTATCAAAGTGAATCAGGTCTTTCCCTTTTTGTCACGAATGGCCAAAAGGTAATGAAGCTTCGTTTTCTTGACCCATACTTGTCTCACTGAATTCACTTTCTCATTCAATCTTTTTACTTGTTCATTTAATATCTGAATATGATCAAGAAGTGTATTCATTTTTAGCTCTTGTCTTTGGTGGTATGGAAAGTTCATGGTGTAGCAGTGGGGCCGAATGTAGCCAATCTTTCCATAAGCATGACAAGCTGGCAGAAACTTTGTGGTTTTGTTTATATCTTTTAGGCTATATGAATTGGCCAAATGATGTGAGTTAAATCTATTATCCACACGTCGAGGCGTTTGCTTAGTGATTTTGGATGTTTTAACATTTTGGTGTGGAATTTTTATGGCAGGAATAAAAATAGTTTTAGGTTTCACGCCATTTTGGGAAATATTCTCAACATACCCCAAACCATATTTATTTTCACTAATTTTTTCCAGCCCAAACATATGATCTAATTTTTTAGACCCATTTAAGAATTGTTTCAAATCATTTCTAGTAGCGTCAAATTTAGATTCTAGAATTGTGATTTATTTAGTAAATGAGGTTTTCAGATTCTCAATTTTTTAAATTTTAGTATTTAACTTGGATTGTTGAGTTAATTTTTCTTTTTCCAAATCTATGACCCTACTGTTTAAGGTTCTATTTAGTTTCTTTACTTTTAAATATTTCCTAAATAGTTTATCATATGTATCTTGAAGTCTATCAAATTCAGCTTCTGACTCATCCTCAAAGTCATCGATTGATTAAAGTTTTTTACTGAATTGCCACACATTGAGGTCATAAAAGCCATGTACTTGACAGGGCCATCTTCAGAACAGTTTTCGCCCTCTTCTTCTTCGTTATTGCTTAAGGTCACATTAATTTTAAAAGTTTGACCTTGTTGGCGTTTAAGGTTTGGGCATTAAGCACGATAGTGGCCAAATTCTTTACACTCATGGCATTGAACTCGTTGAGCATTTTTTGATTTGAAATCCTTGAATTCACATTGGTCTTTCTTCTCAAATTTAGATGAACGTTTTAAATCCACATCAAATTTGTCTGATGAAGATTTATTTTTCTTCAAAATTTTTTCAAAATTCTTAACAAATAAGAAAACATCGTTATCGCTACACGATTCTTTATCGGAATCCCGGTTTCTCTCTTCTCTATTTGATTTTAGAGCAATTGATTTATTCTTTATTGACTGTGGTAATGTGTGCTCATAAGTTTGAAGGGACACTACAAGTTCTTCGATTTTCAATTTGTCTAAATCTTTGTTTTCTTCAATTGCAGTAACTTTTGGTCTAAATCATTCAGGCAAAAATCGTAGAACTTTTCTAACAATTTTATTTTTAGGAATTCGTTCTCTTAAATTAAACGTGAAATTTACAATATCATTTAATTGTACATAAAATGTATCAAATGTCTCGTCATCTTTCATTAATATTTCTTCGAATCTAGTGGTAAGAATTTGCAATTTTGAATTTTTAATCAATTTAGTACCTTCATAAGTGATTTCAAGAATATCCCACGCATCTTTAGAAATTTTGCATATTGAAATCCATTTAAACTCATCGAGAGATACAGCCATAAAAATAACATGTAACCCCTTACTATTCTAGTTACAAGTATCAAGTTCTTCTTTTGACTACAAGGACAGGACTTTTGGTTCATCACCACTCTTGGGTGGAGTCCACCCAAGTTGGGTACTAGCCCATACACGCTCATCCAGTGATTTGAGGAAAGCTATCATCCGGACCTTCCAATAGGTATAGTTGTTCCCATCAAAGAAGGAATGTAGAGAGAGCGATCCACTCGTGTACATCTAGAACGGGGTCGTGGATTGGGGTGAGACTCTGATACCAATTGAAAAAGGACTTTTTATCTTAAAGTGTACAATTAAGTTTCGACCCCGGTAAAAATAGCGGAAGTAGTAAAAAATTAAATATTCAATATACGTAAAGAATATTTATTTCTATATGTCAATAATACTAATAAGTATGCAAAATATAATGGAGTATAAATAATAATAAAAAGACATAATTTTTAGTGATGAGGGAAAACTTGATACTCACGGTAATCAAGAAAAATCCTCCGAACTTCAACGGTCAGGGAAGGAATGCACTATGAAAATCAACTTACAGACCGGGTGGTAACGACGCGCTAATCTAGCCGACTTACTCCCGTCTTGTGATCTCTACCAAGAAACTCTTTAGATTTGCCCACGGCAACGGAACTTGATACATTCCAGTCTTCACATCAATCTTCCCTCTTGAGCTACTTGAATTGTCAAACACGATCGGGTCTTCTTTTTCAACGTACCGACGTCTCCAACGAAGGTAGAAGAATGGAAGTGTTTGAATGGTAAAGAGAAAATATAAAGAAAACTTGTTAGAACATGAAACTCAAGGTTGTAACTTTTAGTTTTCTCAAAAAAAGCCAGATCAATAGAGTATGAACAAAGTTCTTCTCAAGTAGGTCACGAAATTGATCTACTAAGTGTCTTAAAGTTTCAAAATTATAAGACAAGTATTTATAGAGGATGCAAAAATCGCATTTAAAAAGTTGCCCGTTGTCGCGGCGCTCGAGCGCAGAGGCGGCGAGTAGAGAGCGGGCCCTTTCTGGATTTTGCGCTCGAGCGCACAACGAGCATGATGTTTTGGGTTTTTGGGGTCTGGCGGGTAGAGAGTGCACGGAGAGCGTGGGGCTTCGGAATTTTAGGCTCGAGTGGCTGGAGAGCACACGGCAGGCACGGTATCCATAGAAGTCGGAACGGACAGCAATGGATGTATGTTGATGCAACACTTTGACAAATCATAACCCGACATCGATGTAACATACATATTGTCACGGAATGTGCCAATCATAAAAATGACCCTAACGGAATGGATTTGATGAATTGAACTATTGAGTACTTTTGTCTTTTTGGTTCCAATGTTCTCGCGTGGTGCAAATGATTGGAGCACTTGGAATATTTGTCCTTCGTCGCTTGAGTTATGTTGGCTTGGCAGTCTGGTGCTCTAGAAACTTGTTCTTCTGATAGTTCAACCCGCGGCTACTTGTCTCCTCGCTTGGCAAGGACAGGGGCCAGCCAAGCCCACCTCAAGTCTGCTAGGGTCGAGCATCATCTGCTACTTGGTATCTTGATGACTTGATGTTCAGCCAACTGACGCCTTAGCACCATGGCAATTCATCGCTCGGTTGGTCATCCCTAGTGCTTGGCTGGGAGTCTAGTTGGACAAATTAGCCTCAAGCCTGCTAGGGCCATATGTTGTCCATTTATTGTTCTTGAAAAATGGCATGTCAGGTCATTATGACTGGTATTACACTACAAAGTAGCAAATCTAGGCACTAGGGCTACTAGCTATCAGCGCATTGCACTGGGGACATAATGTTGGTCATCATGATGAGGTAGCGAGCAGACGTGTCACAGCACCCGAGGGTGAGGGCACGTGGGGAGGCCATTATGAGGACATGTCGCTTCAACATCTCTAAATGGCGTCGCTGCTAGGCTGGGGAATTGTCTATTTAAGTGCTAGCTCTCAACCATTCTTTTCATCATTTAGCCTCCGTAGACATCTCTGCCTTTCCTAATGCCTTCTGGATGGGTGATTGAGACGTTATCAACATTTTGATTTTACTCACCCTGGTACGGGGAGTGTCATCTTCCTCGTCCCTTGAGCCTTCAACTGAGGAGGGAAGTAGGGACGGGCAAATGGTGGAGGAAATCGAAGAAGTGGACTCGGTGAATGGGGCCGCCACCAGGGAAAGATGCCACCCGGGCGTTCCACTCCTCAAGCCCCATGGCACCCCGAGGGCGCCTCTAGGCCTTGAATCTGTTGGGTTTTCTTACCAGTTATGCCCGTCTCATTGGGAAGTAGCATGAATCTCCACATATATATTTTGTCGATATTTTCTCTGGCTGACCTTCTTTTCTATTTGACAACTCAAAGGGTGCCTCGCTGGTTGGAGGAGGCCATGCTCTTGCAAGGAGACAAGATTGCTCGCTTGTTGCGCACGCACATTGATTGTGTCACTGAGGAGATGGAGTGCCGAGTGGATGATGTTGTTAGGGATGCACTGTAGAGTCAAGTATGTGTCAACTACCTTGACCAGGCTCTGTCTGAATCTGACGTGAGATTGGGAGAGCTCTTTGAGGCCCATGCCCAAAGCCATGGATAGAATTGCATCACCCGAAGGCAAGCTGAGGACCAGGCTCCGTTCTGAGGTGGTGGTCCCCATCTTGGGGGAGCTGTTTCAGGAGGACATCTGTTTCTACAGACGGATAGTCTCATTGGCTATGCCTGACTTTCCTGTTGGCTTTTTGGACTTGAGGAATGTTGGAGCTTCTCACCGCTTGGACCTGATCAGCTTCCCGGTTAGAGAGAGTAGAGGGCCTGTGCCATGTTCTCCGAGGGGCCTCGACCGTAGGATAATCATCTGGCTAGGTATCTTTTATCTTTTGAGACCATTAGATGCCTTCAGATTTGTATATCCAGATTCTTTAATGAAGTTGTTAGATCGCTTCGATTGTTGTTAATGACGTTTCTTTTGCATGTTGGACTTTTTTATCCGATGCTTTGCTGCTCGTCGGCTAAGTATTGTTTCCAAGCCACTATAGAGTTTGGTGCTGACTACTTGCTTCGACCATAGGCCACCTGAGCCTTATGTGAAGTCCAAAAGCTTACTAAGGGGACGTTTCGGGCTTTGGATCGAATCACATTACTGTGAGGACATGATTTGGGAGTAAGCAGTAAGAGAGATGGAGAGCCGAGCGAGCACTGTTGACATTATCTCCACCGGGGTCGATTTGGTCGTGCACCCCGGGCGACGCTCGCTCTTATCGGGAGGAGATCGTGGCACTACGAATACGTGATTGCCGGCTAAGCCTTGTAGCTATCGTCGTTTGGCTTTTGCTAGCTTAGGTCGTCGCCTGCATGTATCGGTCGGCACTCGATCCTACTGGAAGACGTCATAGCTTTCATGCGTTACATTCTAGTCCGCCAACCATTATATACTGATAATGCTCGTTTCTTTATATGATAGTTGTCGCACATATGCCTGGAAAAGCCCCCTAAGGTTTGGTATTTGACCGTGCATGGGCTGCTCGGTGACTAGATCGAAGTTGAAATCCAACCACATATGGGCCGCTTGGTATGGAATCGATGTTCAAATTCGACTGCGTATGGGCCGCTTGATACAAGACTAAGGTTCAAATTCAACAATCTCTGGGGCCATTCGATACGGGATCGAAAATCAAATTCAATTATTTTTGGACTGCTCGGCAATGGGACTGAGGTTCTAATAGATGAAGGAGACTTCACTCGACTTAGAGGCAGTTTCAGTCATTTGATCTTATACAACATTGTGTAAGCACTTATATAAGTAGACAAAATAACAATTTTATTAACAATAGTATGAATCAAACAAGTACTATGGTGCATGCAAGACTTGTCTGGATTCGGCATAGTTGCAGATGAAAGGCTTGTTATGCCCTTGAAACCATTTAGCCGTCCTGGGTGTGCAACTTATGTGCACTGCTTTGGAGGGTCATCGAGGTGTTTTAGTTGGCGCTCTGACCTGTGACGTCTGTGCTTCATGGACTCAATCTTACACCCCTGGCAGGCGGGCCAATGTCATGCGGGGTGGTTCTCTTGCTTGTAGTTCGGGCTCCATCATTGGTTAATACAACCTCAGACGACCCTTGACAGGATGGTGCTCGGCTCTAATGACGTTTGCTAGGGCACGATGGTTGATGGGCTGGGCATGTCGAGCCACCATCGTGAGAATCGCGACAACTTCTGCAGGATCTGTTGCTCCGTATGGGGCCAATGAGAGACATTGCCGCAGGAGCTGTCTCACTAGGTTCCCAAGTTAGGCCTCTTGCTCTAGTGAGGGAATGACGGGGCGTCTTCAGGCACCGCAGGAGATTCTTGATGGAAGGAAGGTCACCGGTCGTCTCAAGGGTGGAGAGGGTGTCACGCTTCAGGCTTTATCCGATGCCCTGGGACCAGGTCAAACTTTCTTTCGGAAGTGGGCCTTGTTACCCGGATCATCCTGCATACTAAGGTTGTCAAACAGATAAGATTTTCCTTCACAAATGGTCTCTTCCTTTCGCTCTACCTTTTGGGAGTGTTGAGATTTGTGCCTAGGAAGAAGGAGCTCGAGCCACTAGCCGTCAAGGTAGGCACATGGGATCTGTAGCTACTTAAGCGTGATGTCCAAGGCAAGACTGAATATCACCATGGCTACCTGTACGGTTGTTGCCATCGAGGTGATATCTCTGCCCGATGCGCTGGCTGTAGTACTAGTACTGATTGCACTCATTTACTAATGTGTAATCTCTTGTTGCCGAAAGGAAGAGGACCTTGACCAACGAGTAGGTAACATCTTTTGGCATGGGAGGCCGTGCGCAAGGGGCAGAGCTCTCTACACCTGAGGGCGTCCCAATCTTCTGTCGGCCTCTAGCAACTCGGTCGGATGTCTGACTATGGTTGGTTTGTATCGCTCAGGGCCACCTGGGCCTCGAGGTCGTCAAGCCTCTAGATCCTATAGGGATACTGGCTATCTCCAATCATCTGGAGGTCGGGGGGTGGAGCCCTTAGCGTTACACCTTTGGATGGGTGCAGACGATTTGAAGCCGACATGATGTTGATATTGAATTATAGGTCACTCCTGTGTGAGTGTGTGAGCCTATAACTGATTGATGGTACGGTCGAGTGGGTTCAATGCCGAGATGGAGTATTGTGGTCTTCACACGTATAGCGAGCTACCAGGCAGCCATTCTGAAGGTCAACCGAGAGCCAAGTCTAAAGGGTGATTAGGTGGAGTCGAGCCCGAGGAGCGACCAGGGTGCCAAGGCCGAGGACTGCCAAACTTAAAGGGCAATCGGACTACCAAGTCAGGGTGACCGAATTGCTGTCAATTCATTCTGAAGTTGGAATAGATTGTAGACCAGTCAGATAGGCTGAACCGGACTAGGTCGCTGACCAGTCAAACCAATTAGATGCCGGACTGGGTTCGGATCTATAAGGCAGGCAGAATGCGAGAGTGGATCCTTAATCAGTCCAGTCGACTGAATGTTGGACTGGATTGTCAACAAATCAAGCCAAAGTGGATCGTTGGCCTGTCAATTAGGTTTAGGGTTCGTCATATCTACTTGCTGCCAATTTACTGTCCTTAAGAAGTGGGGAGTAGTGGCCTAGACACCCAGTTGAGCAACGAGTGCTTGCACGCTTGGGGTTGATCACCTACCCACATAGCTACCTAATGAAGTCGCCATGGGTGACCACACGTCCGGTTGGTGCGCTGGGTCGTACCCGGAATGTTGATCGTATTTGTTCTTATAGTTGATAATGAAGACTTTTCAGTCGTTCCTATAAATGGTGCCAATGATGCGTCCCTAAATTCGGGTTGTTGTACTGGTTAGGAAGCTGCTTGGTGTTCCGTGTCAAGTCGAATTGAAGCCAATCCGGTCCTCATCTTTTCAAACCTGGATCTTGCACAATATAACTAAAAACAAGATGTTAAAATATTTGTGGGGCTTATTCCCCAATTTATTCCCCAATGCTCAGTCAGATATCTTTCCAATAAAATAGAAAGATGTCAAGAGGATATAAGAGAATGCGTGGATACATGTGATAGGGGAATATGAGTGTGTCCGATTGAGCAGCGGTTTAGGAATGCGCTCGGATGAGAGGTGGCTTTGAGGTATATCCGGTTAAAGAGTGGCTTTAAAGTGCGTCCAAGTGAGAAGCAGCTTGCTGGTGTGCCTGCCTTAGAGGCGGGTTTGGGATGCGCCCAACTGATGGGTGACTTTGAGGTGTGCCCGGCTTAGGGACAATTTCGAGGCACGCTGGGAAGACTGAGCTTTTGGAAGGAGGACTCTCTAGAAGGTAGGATGACCTCCTAAATGGATTGGAGTGTTGGCCTCTTGAAAGGACTAGAGGACAGGCCTTCTGGAAGGATTAGAAAGCTGGCCTCCTAGATGGAGGGCTGGTCTCCTGGATATAGTCTGTAGTGTCGTTTTTTCTCATCCGTTTTCTATCTACATTTTAGAGCTCTCTTCTCTGGATTCAGGGTTCGCCTTCTCTTTGCTTATGAGAGTAAATGGGTATCTATAGCGTTTAGGCCGTTGGGCATCAAGGTTGGCAAACGGTTGTTCACGCAGATTTGACAGGCTGTCATGGGATCGTGGGTGCCGATTATGGCAACTGTTCTCAGTCAAGAGAATTTCTTCCTTCTTTGACGTGATCATGAGAGGCGCCTAGTATGATAGTTGCCACTTTGGGAAAGATCGTGCAAATCGTGGGTAAATATTCCTAGAATATCTGTCAAGTTTATGCTGACCAGTTATAGCAACTTTTCTCAATACGTGGGAAGAGAATGGTGAGCCATCCTGATAGGGGTCATTCATGGCGAAGTATTGGGTCGGCACATGCCTCGGCGGGTGATCTTGGATTATGTGATCTCAAATTTTGGGCTGCTTGGAAGGACTAGAGGGCTGGCCTCCTTGAAGGATTGGAAGGCTAGCCTCCTAGATGGAGTATTGGTCTCCTGGAAAGAGTCTATAGTGTCTTTTTTCCTCATCCGTTTTCTGTCTACTTCTTAGAGCTCTCTTCTTTGGATTCAGGGTTCGCCTTCTATTTGCTTGTGAGAGTAAACGAATATTTATAGTGTTTAGGCCGTTGGATATCAAGGTTGACAAACGGCTGTCCAGGCAGATTTAACAGGCTGCCATGGGATCGTAGGTGCCAATTATGGCAACTGTTTTCAATCAAAAGAATTTTTTCTTTCTTTGACGTAATCATGGGAGATGCCTGGTATAGTAGTTATCACTTTGAGAGAGACCGTGCAAATCGTGGGTAAATATTCTCAGAAGATCTGTCTGGCTTATGCTGACAAGTTATTGCAATTTTTCTTAGTATGCAGGAAAAGAATCGTGGGCCGTCCTGATGGAGTCGTTCATGGTAAACTGTTGGGCCGGCCCATGCCTCGACGGGTGATCCTGAACTGTACTATATCAGACCTTGGGCTACGAGTGCCTTCTCTAGGATTGTGACTTTTGGATTGTCTTTTCACCATGGGTCTCGGCATCCGGGTCGGTCCATGGATGACAAACCTATCAAATATGAACACTCCCTTAATTAAATATAAATCTACTACATCAGGTTGAACTGTGTCAAGCTATCTTTCAAAATGGAAATAATAATGAGAAGAAGAATAATGATAATAACCAATGAGAAATCTCTCTCTAAATTTTTATCCCTGCTTACTGAAATATGTTATGATATTATTGAAGGAACCAAGTGCAAAATGAGATAAATGAGAATAAGAGAAATATAATTTTTATACTTGTTTGGATGTGAGAAATTTATCATTTTTATTTGGATCTATGAGTGAAAATAATATATATATATA
>JAODPA010128578.1:0-17144 GCA_025585075.1 Nepenthes mirabilis | reverse complement strand
CGCCCACAGCAGACGAGGAAGTCATTAAATTAATATTATTCCAGAAAATGCCCTTCCTCGACCTCTCTGTTCACCCTCACTGGACTGGACTCTCCATTTTCGCAGTATCATTTCTCCGATTCTTTCTGCGCTCGTCCAGCAGGATAACCTCTGTACGTGCTTTTCTCTTACAGCCTATGGTGTCCATATTTTACTGCAAGTGATCTTCATTGCTTCATTCCGAGAAAGAATCGCATATTTGAACAATTGAACCCTAGTTTTTCGCTTCCGTCTTCTTTTCCATTATTCATGGGTCTCTCGTATCATATGTGTTACGATTTATTTGAAGCTTATTTTGTATTTCTCTTCTCCGAAGATTTCAGGATTCGAAAATGGCTACGGAGAACGGAGAGAAAACTGAACCGTCAGCTGATTCTCCAACTTCAGTTCTTGCAGACGAGGTTTGATCCCTCTGTGTGTGTATGGTTTCTCTCTTTATCATTCTTCTTTTATCTCAGATCATTTCTGTTAAAAAAAAAATGAAGTTTTTATTCATTTCTCTTTCTTACGAGGAATGCTTTTTTTTTTTGGGGGTGGGGGGAGGGAGGGAAGAGTTAGGGGAGGAGCTCGTTTTGCGAGTTCTGCTGTGTTATCCTTTTTCCTACCGTCTTAATATTGACTGAGTTTACCGAGTACAATTTGTGACAAACGCTATATAGTGTTCATGTTTCATTCTTATGTTGTTTCCTCTCATTCTTTTGCTTTTAGCTGATGATTGTGTCCAGGATGTTGGGATGCAACAAAAACCTGTACAATCAAACAGCAAAACAAACTCAGGCCTCTTCTTAAACGTTAAATATTTGAACACAATCTTGCATAATAATTTTTAATGTAGAAAACTCTTCCAACAAAGGAAACAATCACAAGATAAACTTCAAATAAATCCACAATAAATAGTGTTGGTTACAAAGTAACTCCTTTGAAAGTCCTTTATTACAATTTGAGTGAATGATTGGTTGAATACAACCCCCAACATACCTAGTAACCTACAAGAGAAAATATAACGAAAAGAAGAGTAACCAAACAGTAATATATCCGAGAAATATACTAAAACAATGTATTCGATCTTGACAAAGAACGAAACTTGACTTGAAACTCTATTAGATAATAAACTCTTCTTTTCCTCTCGTCTCTTTTGTGCAACTCTGTATAGAAATTGCTCTTAAAGCTCTCTTGTGCCTCCTATCACGTCGCCATTTTGCCCACATTGCTATTGTGTTTCATTGACTCTAAAATCGCATCAGACATGATTTTATAGCATTGGGAATTTGACATCCGGATACACCCGACCCGGCATAGCGGAACAAACCCGAACCTCCTAGTAACCGTCAGTCACCAAATTTGCGAGTACAAGAAACAAATAATGTACAACGATTTTTAACGTGGAAAAATCCTCCTCAACCAAGAAAAAATTACCGGACAAATTTCGAATAAATTCACTATAAATAGTGCCAATTATAAGAATCCATTTCGAAATCCATTCACTCCGAATTTGAGTAAAAAATGATTGAATACAACTCCCTCTCAACGCACTCGACAATCCATAAGAGAAATATAATGAGAAAAAGAGAAACCAAATGAAAAAACATTTTTAGAATCACCTCTAGAATAACGTACACGACGTTGGCAAAGAACAAAACTCAAATAAGACCTCGATCGGATGCCGAATTACTTCTTCTCTCTTTTTCTCTCCTATCTCTATGTGTGGTGCCTCCTGTGGAGAAGGATTTTAAAATTGTAACTCTAAAACGCATGAGCCGCGTTACATACCGTGTATTGACTCGGTGAGCGTGGATCAAGCGCACTGGGTTCTAGATTTTGTGCTTGAGCGCCCGTTGAGTTCGGAGTGGGCACACCAAGTCTGGAATTCACGCCTCTTCACCGCTTAAGTGTGAGGTGAGCGCCAACAATCCTCTATTAATCTGGAATAGGTGCTCGAGTTCCACTCGAGTGTCACTCAAGCATCCAATTTGATCTTGCATCCTGACCCTTCGTTGCGTGCGTGAACATTTTGATCCTCGCACGAGTATTATGCGAACCTTTGATAACTTTTCGTTTGTTAAGTTATCTATAAGGAAGTGACAAAAAAAAACCTAACAAACTTCCTCTCATGTTCTTGTGTGGGGACCCTTCACTTGCATTCGGCGATCGTCATTGCCTGCTCTTGGGCAGCTTCCCTTCAAATGAGATCCCGGCGTCAGCTTCCGTAAGCCTAAATGATACCCTTTTCTACTCCATCGAACTTAGAGTAGTGCCACTCCCCTTTGGCTTCTCTTTTGCGGTCGAATAGTTTTCCCTTGCACTCCTCCTCGGACTCCTCTTCTGGCCACCTTGACCAATGTCTCCGTTAGTCACCTTGGCTCTATCATTGGCAACCGAAGCTGTCATCAAGTACCAATTTGATTGCTTGCTTTATCATGCCACAATTAAGGTGCTTTTGGTGAGTTTCCAGTGGCCTTTTTCGAACGTCGTGCTGAAACCTTTCTCATCAAGCTTCATAGTTGAAATCGTATTCAACCTCAAGATCGGGGCATGTTTTACGCCCTTCAACATGAGTTTCGTTCTGTTACTTGTCTACAAGCAAACACCCCCGATACTAACAACCATCGACAAACCACCGTTACTCATTTTCAATACCTAGTGATCCCCGAGCATATAACTCGTGAAGTGGGACTTCCTCAATGTCACATGGTGTGAGTCGCCACTATTTATCACCCAATCCATCTGCTGGCTCAAAAAGCTCCGTGTCTTCTCCGTGTGGACAATTCAAAGGTCTTCGCAAAGAGCAACAAAGGCCCGATTATCTTCACCCTGATCCTTCATCTCTTGATGCTCGCATCTGCCCACCTTCTCCGGCTTTCTCTTGGGGTAATTTCGCTTTATGTGGCCCTTCTTGTCGCAATGGAAGTACTCTATGTCTTGAAGTTTACATCGACCGTTACTCTTCTCCGGTTTGCTGCCTTGGTCCATTGATTTCTCGTGTCCCCGACTGCTAGTAGTAACCAAAATCCTTGACTTTTCCGGAGCCTCAACACTTCCCCTTCGCTTTGACTTATTTATAAGTAAGGAAGCGTTTTTTAATGTGAAAAAAACTCTTCTCAACCAAGGATAAAATCATAGGACAAATTCCGAACAAATCCACTATAAATAGTGTTGGTTATAAGAACCTCCTCCGAAATCCTTTCACTCCTAACGCGAGTAATGAATGGTTGAAAAAACTCTTCTCAATCAAGGGCAAAATCACAAGACAAATTCCAAACAAATCCACTATAAATAGTGTCGGTTATAAGAACCCCATCCGAAATCCCTTCACTCCGAACGCGAGTAATGAATGGTTGAATACAATCCTTTCTTAATGCACTTGGCAACCCACAAGAGAAATATAACGAGAAAAAGAGTAACCAAATGAAAATACGTTTTTAGAGTCACCTTCAGAATGATATAGCCGATCTTGGCAAAAAACGAAATTCAAATCGAATCTCGACCGGATGTTGAGCCTTTTCCTCTTCTATTTTCTTTTCTCCTCTTTCTATGTGTTGCGCCCCTTGTGATGAAAGATTTTAAACTCGCAACCCTAAAACACGTGAGCCAAGTATTATAACCGGCGCTCGAGTTCCCGGCGAGCGTGGATCGAGCGCATCGGATTCTGGATTCTGCGCTCAAGCGCCTGTTAAGCGTGGAACGAGCCCACGAAGTCTGAAATCCGCGCCTCTTTATCGCTCGAGTGCAAGGCGAGTGTCAACAATCCTCTATCAATCTGCCACTCGAGCGCCCCTCAAGCACTCGACTTGATCTTGCTTCCTGGCCTTTCGTTGCGTGCTTGAACACTTCGATCCTCGCACAAGCCTTATGCGAATTTTTGATGATTTTTCATTTGTTGAGTTATCCATAGGGAAGTGACCAAAAACCCCAACACTTGGCACACGTGTGATCCTCACATGTTTCAGGCATGGCCCCATTTGGACTATCCATGCACGTGTATTTCAGGCTCTGCTCTCACTAGAATTGGTATAAAGGAACCCCTTTGATGCGTATCAAGTCTACTCCTTTTGTTCCAAAAGCACGCAACCGTCTATCATACGCCTATCAGGCGTAAATACCACTTGTTCATTGGAAATGCCTTTCATTCCACCGTTCCTTGCATGAACCTCTAATGAACTCCATCACTTGAGCGACACTCAATCAACACTTGGCCATCCTCGCACAAATCTCACTTGATCTCTAGTATTCTTTGTCACTCAGACCATCCTCGACCAACGCTTAGTTGACCTCACATGAATGTTGTGCAACCCTTGATTATCCTTTGTCGCTTGAACAATCCTCAATTGACCCTTGGCCAACTCTTGTACGAACATTGTGTGACCTCTGCTTGACTTCTTTATTTGAATATATCACGTACTAACATTGCATGTCCTTTGAATGACTTGTCTATTCGTCGTGGGACCCACAAGGGAATGAACCATAATCCAGTAAGCTTCCCCTCACGACCTTGTGAGGGTTCCCTTGCCTTACCTGTGGTCATCATTTCTTGCCCTTTGGCGACTTTATCTCAATGGAGATCTCAGCACAGGCCTCCACAAGCTTAAAAAACACTCTTTTTTGCTCTACCGAACTTGGATTATTCCCACTTTCCTTCGGCTTCTCCATGGGTGAATCGCTCCCCCTTGCACTTTTTCGCAGCCTTCTCTTCTTGCTACATTGACCAATCTTTTCATTGGTTATCTTGGTATTGTTCTTGGCTGTCGAAGTTTCCATCAAGTAGCGGCTTGAACACTTGCTTCCCCTGCTACTATTGAGGTATGTTTAGCTAACTTCTATTGGCCTTTGCCTAACACCGTGCAAAAGCTTAGCTGGTCAAGCTTCCTTGTAAAATCATATTCAACCAAATATTCAAGGTATGTCGCACGCTCCTCAACACAAGTCTTGTCTTCAAACTAACCTTTCCAATGCCAACTACCTTTGACAAGCCATCGTTTTCTATCTTCAATGTCTATAATCCTCAATTGTATAGGAGGTGAAGGACTTTTCTCGATATTGCATGGTGTAAGGAACACTACTTATCACCCAACTCGCCTCATTGCTCGTAAAGCTCCGTGACTTCTTCGCATGAATGACTTGAAGGGCTTCGTAAGTAGCAATAGAGATCCAATCATCATTTTCAGGATCCCTTCTCTCCTATTGCTTGTTGCTACCTCCCTTTTCCTATTTTCTCTTGAAGCAATCTCACTTAATGTTGCCTTTTTTGCCATCTTAGAAGCATTCGATATCCCAAAGCTTGGATTGATTGCTGCTTCTCTTTAACTTGTTGTCTCCGTCCCTCAATCTCCCATGCCCTTGACTGCTAGGGAATGCCGTGATACTTGGCTCCCTTGAAATGTCATCACTTCCCTTTTGGCCTATACTCATTTATAAGTAGAGAAGTAATGACCTAATCAAGGCTGAACGTATCATTTCCAAACAATAGTATCATAAAAATATGATCGTATGAGATTGACAAGGAAACAATAGCAATGCCTTGTTTTCATTTTTTATTTTCTCATCGAATGCTGATATTTGCATCAAAATCCAATTAAAATTGTCTAATTATTTTTCAAAGCTTCTCCCTTCCAACAATTGAAGGCCATAGAATTTCTTCTTTATATGTAACCTCCTCGTCAAAGATTTAAACTTATATGAATCCTGGAGATGCATTTAAACTTTTGTTGGATCTGATAAACAAATGACTTCTGGTAGAGTTTGTCCGTGAAATATAATTTAATTGTGCAATTAGTAAGATCCTTTATATCTTACCACAGCTCATCTTTCATCTTTTCTAACTTATCCTCCTTGTTTTGTAGTATTTTTATCATTTATTCCTGTGTTAAAATATTTCTCATTTTTTATTATCAAAGAATGAAAATATTTTGTCCATTAAACTACTCAACAATGAATGGCAAGCTCTTCGACGTTAATGCCATCAAATTATAGTTTTTACAATCTTGAGAAATATACTCTTTTATACCACTTACTGGAATTCAGTCTAAAACACAAGCAACAGGTGCAGTGGAATAAATTCGAATTTTTCGTCAAACATCAACCACTAAATACCTGAGTATAAGGAATATAACGTTGTATAATAATTTTTAATGTGAAAAATCCTCATAACCAATGAAAAACCACTGGAGGAACTCCAATCAAATCCATTATAGATAATACTGGTTATAAAGTAACCCCCTTTGAGAGCTATTTATTACAACCCAAATGAATAATTGGTTGAATACAATCTTAACACACCTTATAATAGACAAAAGAAATACAATGAGAATAAAAGCAATCATACTATAACATGCATTAGAAACACACTAGAAAAACATGTCCAGCCTAGAAAAAGAATGGAATTCGAGTTGGGCTTTAACCAAATGAGAAACTCTTCCTCTCCTCTCTTTTCTCTCTTATTTCTCCCATGTGGCATTCATTGTGTTGTAATTACTCTCAATGCCTTCTCGCACCTACTATCGCGTTGCCTTTTCAACCATGCTGTTGTTGTGTTACATTAACCCTAAAATCGAGCTAGGTGCGACTCTGTAACAAGCTTGCTCCTCACGTGTATTAAGTGTGATCCCCTCTGGAAAATCCATGCATGTGCCCTTCAGGCATTGTTTCCACTGGAATTGGCACACAGGAACCCTCTCGATGCACATTAGGTGCAGCCATACTATCCCAAAAGTGCACGGCCATTTATCTTATGCCTACCAGGCACAAATATCACTTGTTCATTGAAACGTCCTTTGCTCAACCACTTCTCACACAAACCTCCGGTGAACTCTGTTGCTCGGCTAACCTTACACAAATATCACGCTACCCTTTAGTGTATTTTGTCACTTGGATGATCTTCAACCAACTCCTGGCTGACCTTTGCTAGAACATCGCATGACCTTTGCTTGATTTCTTTACCCGAGCATGCCACGTACGTACATTATATGTTCTTTAGATGACCTGTCCATTAGCTGTGGGACCCATAAGAGAGTAATCTAAAACCCAATAGGAAATTAATGGAATTGATTACATTTCTCATATTCCTATGCATGCAGAACAATGGACCTGTTGTTTGATTTTATACCTCTTATGTGGCTGTCTAAGGATTTATTCATTTTAGTTGCAGACATGATGCTTTTGAGTGATTGGGTTTTCTTGTTTCTGTTGGTATTATTGCCTTGCTTGTTTGTNGGTCATATGGAGGGGTTAATGTTTCTGCTTTTGCTTGCTCCATTTACATTGCAGTTCATGTTTTGTTGCCCTATTACCTATCTTGTTTTCCAGAATTATATTCCTTTATTAATGAAAGCATTGAAATCCAGTTATTCTGTTGTTGTTTCATGAAAATTTCATCAGTTTTATTTGATGTTGCGCACTTGGTTTGGCACCTTTGGTTCCCTAGCTATAATTAGAAGCTTCTACCTTGCTTGGCTGTTCAAAAATCAGGACCTTGATTGGGTTTCTCCATTTGTTCATGTACTCATTGTTGCCTTTAACTTTGTCCAAAAAGGGAATAATCGCCTCACTCTTGTTATGTGACTTCCATTTTCATTAGCATGGCAAACATTTGTTATTGCCTAAGATAATTTGAGCTTGGATATATTAAATTTTGTTCTTGCCATGAAGGATATTGAGAAGAAGAATCTGGAAGTCCAATTAGAGGATGAAATGCTGTTTGATGCCGAAAATTTAGATACTGCTCTTATTTCGAGAGCCATGGAAGAGGAGGAAGAAAAGTTGCTCAAAGCTCGAGTCGAGGAGGCTGAGATGGATAAAAATCTTGAGGAGTCACCCCATCTGAATGATGCTCAGTTCGATAAATTAGATGAGCTGCTGACGCAAACACAGCTGTATTCGAAGTTCTTGCTGGAAAAGATGGATGACATAACATTCGTATGCCTCGCCCTTTTGTTCTTAAATATATATACATATGCATATACATACACCTATACTTTGTACTTATAATGCCTGTCATAAGTTGTATGTGGTTTGTAATGCTAGAATGGAACAGAGGAGCAAGAGCAAGAAGTTGGGAGAGGGAAAAAGAGTAGACGGGGCTCCAAAAGGAAAGTTTCTACATATTACAATAATGTAAGCTTTACCTCTGTACCATCGTTTCAGTGCTTAGACTAACATTGCAAGCTTTACCCCTGTAGCATCGTTTCAAGTGCTTAGACTATGTGGGCCATTCATTGTGCGTCATACTTTTAGTTGTTATTACGTAGTATGACTATATTGTTGGGTTTAATCTCTTCCACAGCTGCACAAATATAGTTTTGTGCCAACACTATGTTCTCAAATATTTTGTTAATCAACAGAATCTGATAGTTGAACTCATCCATTATTTGCTGTCAAATGTTAATCGCTTAAGAATTGATTTGTAGGTGAATGGGCTCATGAAGCTTGGTAATGACTGTTTTTAACACAATAAGACAAAAACAATGTGATTATATATAAATTACTTTAATTATGATATTTCATTAATCAGGTAGTATGGAATTCCTTAAGTGTGTCATTGAGGCAAAATATTCATTGACTTGGTTCTGTTATAAGTTAGATATTTTAGATGTTGTGCTTAATAGCAAGCTTAACATCTTCACTAACCCTTCCCACTAAAGTAGAAGAATCCTTTGCCAATCTCCACAGTCATTCTGTTGTTATTAGGAAATCAAACCTGAGCATTATGTTTACTGTTTATTCCTTTTTGCATCTTGTTGCTATAAGCTTATCATACTTGCAGGCAACCAAGGGTTGCTTGGTGGTTGTTACCTTCTTGCCTGGCCAGTGTCCTCTTCTCTTTTTCACACACATAGATAAGCATATATACATTACATGTATATTTGAAGGGTAGCTTGGTGGTGGGTTGCTCACTTGCCCTAGCCAATGACATAGGTCCCATCAACTCCCCTCATTCGATGTACACAGACCCAGACAAATATGTACAAATTTGTGTTTGTGTTGAATATTCAATCTTCACTTAAGTCAGTTATTTTGGTTCAATATTATCATAGAGAAAAGCAAAGAGAGCTGTGGCGGCAATGCTGACAAGATCTCAAGAAGCTGATGCCCCCAAAGATATTAATCTAACAGAGGAGGAGAGAACTGAGAAGGAGCAGGCTGAACTCATACCGCTATTGACCGGTGGAAAGTTAAAGCCATATCAACTCAAAGGCATTAAATGGCTGATTTCTTTATGGCAAAATGGACTGAATGGGATCCTTGCTGATCAGATGGGTCTTGGAAAGACGATTCAAACTATTGGCTTCCTGGCACATTTGAAAGGGAAGGGCTTGGCTGGACCATATCTGGTGATTGCCCCTCTTTCTACTCTCTCAAACTGGGTCAATGAGATTTCAAGGTAAATTCTTCTTGCCGTCTTTCCTTTGTTAGTTATAGCGAAGGGCATAAGTGACTTGGAAGAAACATCTATTTATAGGTTTACCCCCTCAATGGATGTAATAATCTACCATGGATCAAAAGATGAAAGGAAGGAGATAAGAATGAAGCATATGCCAAGGAGTATTGGCCCCAAATTCCCCATCGTTGTCACTTCATATGAGGTTGCACTTAATGATGCCAGGAGATGCTTGAGGCACTATAACTGGAAATATGTTGTGGTTGATGAGGTAAATTTAACAAATAATATGATTATATTTGTTTTGTTTGGTTCTGTATATTTGAACTTCTGTTGCCCGAAAAGTTTTGATGATTTTGATCTTTTTGTTTCAAGGGGCACCGCCTGAAAAACTCAAAATGCAAATTATTCAAGGAACTGAAGCATGTATCAATGGAAAACAAACTTCTTTTGACTGGGACACCTTTGCAGAACAACTTGGCGGAGCTATGGTCGTTATTGAACTTCATTCTGCCAGACATATTTTCATCCCATGAGGAATTTGAATCTTGGTGAGTTTGTCCTGATTGCTGTGGTTCTGTCAATGTGATTTCATGAATAACAACTATTTCTTACCTTCCTGCACTGTGGTTTTACTATATTTCCAATTGTTCTTCATAGTATATTGTTTTTCAAATAAACCCTCATACTATTATTTTCATACCAAGTTGACATGAAGTTTTATAATTGTGTCAGTGAATCCTATCTTGTGACCTTCTTTATATATATATATATGGTGGTTTTGCCCATTCTGTGATATATCAATATAAGCCTGGTTTTGTCTTTTGCAAGTGTCATGTATGGGTTGTATATGACCCTGTTCTTGGTGCACATGCAACTGAATATGCTGAACTTGATAATAAACAATATCTTGATTGCCACATAATGGATTGAAGCCATGGAGGTACTATAGAAAGCTCATAGGGTTTGTTTGGCAATGCTGTTGAAACAATTTTTGAAAAAAAAAAAAAAGATTTTTCTTGAAAGAACTCTTAAAAAACTGATTATCTTATAAGTTGCTATGGACTTTTTTAACAATTTTTTGCTTATTACCTTTTCAAAATCACTGAATTGAAGTTACAAAATCTATAAACTATGGCTTTATTCAAAAGCACTTTTTATTATCTATCCTGAACATGCCTTATACAGTTATACTACTTTATTTGTTGAGGGTGTTGGATTGTATTGCTTTGCTGGATAGTATACATTTGATTTATGGGCATTTATTGTATTGCTTTGCTGGATAATATACATTTGATCCATGGGTATTTATCTTTTTGTAGAACTGAAGGTGCAGATTTTTCTTGTGGATAATTCTTTGTAAAGTCTAGCAAGTATTAGGCTAACTATCCGTTTCCTATATAATTGTTATTCATGTATATGGTGACAGCTTGCTAGTAAATTTTAGCTGTTGCACTGATCATTATCAATAATTTGGTGAGATTTGAAACAGGTTTGATTTGTCAGGGAAGTGTAAATTTCAGCTGTTGCACTGATCATTATCAATAATTTGGTGAGATTTGAAACAGGTTTGATTTGTCAAGGAAGTGCAGCAATGACACTGTGAAAGAAGAACTGGTAGAGAGAAGACGGTCTCAAGTATGCATCTTAGCTACTTTGTATGTTTACTCCCCTGAAATGTCACATATAGTCTCATGTTATGGTTTTGATGATTTCTAGGTGGTGGCAAAACTCCACTCTATACTTCGTCCTTTCCTCCTACGGAGAATGAAATCAGATGTTGAGATAATGCTCCCTCGAAAAAAAGAGATTATTTTGTATGCTACAATGACTGAGCAGCAGAAGAACTTTCAGGATCACTTAGTAAATAAGACTCTGGAGGATTACATGAGAGAGAAAGGTGAAACTGGTAAGGAAATACTCTTCTACAATTTATTTGCTTTTCCAGGCTTTGTACAAATTGTCTCTTGGATTTGTTGAGATTTTTTATTTTTCTGTTTTTGCAATTTTTTCTTTTCCCCCTTGGCTTATTTGGATTGTATTGCATTTGCTTGAGTGCCAAATAATTGTTCCAAATATGCCCAAGAGCTGTTAACTTTGCTGATACTGCTGAGCATTTTATGCATTATATGATATGGCTGTTTGATACTTGCAGATGCTTGTAACAGTTAAATGAGGATCTATGATCAAGGGAGTGGTGTATAGGGATGGGGTAGTTCTTAGGGTTGGCAAGTATCAAAATTGCAGTTAAAAAATAGGTTTTGTGGGTTGATATCTTGTTTTATAAATTGTAGGACGTGGAATGAAAGGAAAGCTCACTAATTTAATGATTCAACTTCGGAAAAACTGCAACCATCCTGACCTCTTAGAGTCGGCATTTAATGGCTCATGTAAGTATCAAATTTGCCTTTTCTTGATAAAAATGGATAGAGTCCAATCTGTTCTGCATTGACTTTTTGCTTGCCTTTTCATCAGATTTATATCCACCTGTGGAGCAAATAGTTGAACAATGTGGCAAGTTTTGCTTGCTAGACAGGTTGCTGATGCGACTATTTGCACGGAAGCATAAAGTATGCCTTGAGATGTGATAAATTGTATTCTTCAGAAAGGAAAGATATTGAATTCACACAAATGTTTTCCATTGTGTGCTATATCTTGCATTTTCTTGCTGCCAGGTTCTTGTATTCTCTCAGTGGACCAAGGTTCTGGACATAATGGATTATTACTTTAGTGAGAAAGGAATTGAAGTTTGCAGAATCGATGGTAGTGTGAAACTAAGTGAACGGAAGAGACAGGTTGGTGCTTCCTGATCAGAATAATTGACAATATTTTGATATGCATTTCATAGTGAATTGTTGTGTATGCATATAGTGTTACCACTGCTAGTATGCTTACTCCATAACATCTTCTCAAGCATTTGGATAATTTTTGTTTGGTAATTGTTTGAATATTGTCTTCCGTTATGTTTAATTTGGAATTAAGATGCACTCTTTACTGCTTGGCAATGCATCTTGAAGTTCTCATCTCTTCATGCTCTTTGTTGCACTGTTCTTAACTAGAGTGTTTTCTCATGTTGGGACCTGAGCGATTCTGTATATGATGATGCATTGGAACTTGTGTTGTTTACAGCTACAGTGTCATCAAATGGCTAGTTCATAGGAGGGATTGTTGTGGCAGTTGCAATTCTAAAATGTCATCTTTTGAATTTTGTTTCTCCAACTGGATACCTGAACTCAGTATGTCACTGGACAGTCATGAATATGGTCATACAATTACAAACTCCCTTTTACAGCACTTAGAGCTGCAATGTCACATTTGAGCTGGTCAACCTGAAAATAAAGTGGTAGTCCACTGCACGAGACTCTTGCATTTTAAATCTAGAGAAATGTATGTAACCTGACCTACGATTTCAGAGGTTTGTGTCCATAGTTTGAAATCGTAACATTGATGTTATAATGGAATAACCTTACTGCCGCACTATGACTCTTCCTAAAAAAGAGTTGCTCAGTGCATAAGACTATCACATTTCATGGTTTCGTGAGGGTTAAATGTACATAACTTATCCTTTGCATTGTAGATAGGTTTTGTGATTTAAACTCATGATCTCAAAGCGACAATTGAGCGAACTTACTGTTGTACGAATGCTCAACCTCTTGGTCAATTTGAATGAAAATCAGAATAATCTTGCCTAAACACACCAATATGGAGCCATTAAAACCCAAATCTAAGTCACATGAAACCTGACCTAGACTTGAAATGCCCATTATTGAAGCAAACTGAAAACCTAAAACAGATTGACTCAAATAGTTAAAGCTGAATGGACTTGTGGTAATACCCACCTGAGATGACCATACCACTCACTCCACCTGCACGATTTCAAACTGTAATGATTATAGGCTCAAATTTAGCAAGCATTGACCTATATCTTTGTTTGTTCATCCTTACCTGTGATACAAAATGCCTACCTGTGTCTTCATGATTTGCAAGCCTTGTTTGTGACTTGTCCTAAGAAGTAAACTGTCAGTGCTTCATCGAAAGGGCTTTGTCCTTTTTTGTATGTCTTGCTTTTGCTTTTTGTTCTATGACACAATGCCTTAACAAACAAACTGCTCACAGAATACACCTTTTCTTTTGCTTCGGTGTGGAGAGGTAAGTTTGGACAGTTAATTCAAGGACATCGTGTTTTTTATGTTTGGCTTTTTTAATGCCATGGAATAGAGGAAAACAAAAGAGATGATTCTTTGACATATTTTGCTGATGAAAGTTTGTGATGCATCCACAGATCCAGGAGTTTAATGATCCTACAAGCAATCGCAGAGTTTTTCTACTCAGTACTAGAGCTGGGGGTTTAGGCATAAACCTTACTGCAGCTGACACTTGTATTCTTTACGACAGTGACTGGGTAAGGAATTTTTCATTTGTAACCTTCATCCTTCTTCTCAGAAACATGTACATTCTTTCGAGGCTAAAATGCCAGTGTTCGACACGTATCAGAAACACCAACACTTTCTTGGCATGCCTTGGCACACACACTAACATGTTTCTAGATTTTTCTAAAAATTTATAAACTTATGACACGCTCCGACACATTTGAACATGTTTTTGATACATTTTGGACACGCTTGGAATACATTCGGACACGCTTATTACACGTTTTGGGCATATTAGTAACACTTTTTATTTAGGTTTTTGTTTAAATTTGGTATATTTTAGCAATGACATAGAGATAAAGTTAAAATACAGATGCTAATTTATATATAAATAATTTGACAAGTTAAGTTTTTCCATAGTTTATTAAGTTATACTGTTTCTATTATTCTATTATGATAGCTTGTTCAAAATATTATGATATAACTCATTTATATTTATTCACTTGCTAATATCCAAAAAATTGATTTGGGTAAAAAAACAAGAAATATATATGTTTTTATTTTTAATTTAATATGAAATAGTATTGTTCATCGATTAAAAAATAATAAATAATGATTTTGGTTAACGTGTCCCTAATCTTTCATGTCTTCATTTATAGAAAAATAGCGTGTTGGTGTCCATAGTGTTTAGTCCTCCTTTCATGTCTTTTTATTTCGTAATTGATGTTATTGGCTCCCCAGAATCCCCAAGTGGATTTGCAGGCCATGGATCGTTGCCATAGGATTGGTCAAACTAAGCCTGTCCATGTTTATAGGCTTGCAACTGCTCAGTCTGTTGAGGTACTTATTGTGCTATTTTCTTGCAAATGCAATTGCAATATTTGTGCTATTTTTAATTACTGCAGAAAGCTTGGCAATTCACTGTTGTCAGGGTCGTATGCTGAGAAGGGCCTTTAGAAAGTTGAAGCTCGAGCATGTTGTTATTGTAAAGGGGCAATTCCAGCAGGAACAGACCAAATCTTCTGATATTTTGGAGGTATGTGGTGTGCATCGTCGTCTATTTGTAAAGGGCCTATTTGTATTTGATATGTTGGATAATTCAAGGCTCATTTGGCTAGGCTCTTTGGAGGTACTTTTGGTCATTTTTATCTTAGTTTTTGATATTGCTGCTTGTATAATGATGTAAATACCCTCTCATTGTCGGTTTAAATCTTTGTTCTTTATTTAATTATTTTCTTTTCCTTTCTTTTAGACCGATGACCAAATATCTCCACTGTACTCTTGTTTTTTTTTCAAGAGAAAAATAAAAGTATGTCTACATTTTTTTTTTTGTATTGTATTCCTTTTGAGATTTTTTTGATGTTTTTGGTATGTCATGTAATTTACTTGTGTCATTTTAGCGTATTAATGTGAAACTATTATTTTAATTAATGATACTCTCTGAGTAAATGGAAATATAGTGTATGTATATTTGATCTTTTTGAAGTTTGAACCCAATTTTTCGACAATGAGAAGCAAATGAATTGATTAAATAAAATAAGAAATGTACTTATTTGCCATTTAACAATTCAACAATGGTTAATATCATTTTAACCAAACATCAGTTTTACAATTAAATTCAACAATTCAATAATAAATAGCCAATAACAGTGAATTTTCAACAACCTGACCAAACATGACCTCAATTTCAATGGAGCCTTGCATTCACCTTAACCTAGTTAAAGATTCAAGATCTACACTTACATGCTAATGTCCTCTTTTTCATGCTGTTTGGGGTGGGTGGAGGGATGTTGCTGTTGGAGTACTTTTGACATGAATTCTGCATCTGTTTCTGTTTTCAAATGAATTTGCGAGACCTTGATAGTTGCCTTCACACCTTTTTGAGTGAGATTATAGTCTCCAATGGTTTGGTTGTTTGTTAACATATTCTTGAATAATATAAGATAAGATTACATACAATGGATTCAAGGTTGTCTGACCCTTTCTAAATAATTCATTGCATGAGCTTTATTAACTGGACTATTCCTCTAGCTTATTTGTCCTGGCCTCAAAGCTGTTAGAGTTCTCCTGTTTGACTGTCATCCAATGCTTGTTATATCCTGGGAATTCAAATGGTTAAAATATAAGGTGGATTCAACATTTTTTTTATATTTTCTCATAATTCTAATTGTCTAAGTTAACATTATAAAATTCTTACTATTGAGACTATGAAAGAGGATAAAACACACGAGGATCCTAACAGAACTCCCTTGTCAAGGTAGGCCATTTGTATTTGACAGATAACTAAACCGATTCGTATGGATAAACAGCCCTCCTGCTCGAATTTGGTCACGTATATACTCCTGGTTGCTTTACTAATTTTGAGTTGCAGTCGGCACTAAACCGATACGCATGGATAAACAGTCCTCCTGCTCGAATTTAGTCATGTATATACTCCTTGGTTGCTTTACTGATTTTGAGTTGCAGTTGTCTTTGTTGACCTCACGAGTAATTAAGATCATGTAGTTGGCTATTACAACTTCTACTTAACCCGGAAGATCAAACATCGAGTGCCACCCTGATCAAAAGAAAACTCAGAAAAATGAATTGGAATTGTCTCTCACAGGAAGAGGATCTGCTGGCCTTTCTCCGAGACGAGGATGATGCTGAAGACAAGATGTTTCAGACGGACATTAGTGACGAGAATCTCGAGAGGCTCTTGGACCGTAGTGATTTGATTGGAAATCAGTCAAACGAAGATGTAGAATCGGTTGCTGATAAAGATGTGCTTCCGCTTCATGGTCCTGGCTGGGAGGTGGTGCTTCCAGCCGCCGGGGGCATGCTGTCTACCCTTAACAGCTGATCATTGGGGTGGTTGACGGCAGAGTCAATTGTGCATGTCTGTGTTTCTTCCTTTCTTTTTTTTTTTTGGCGGCTGAAAGAGGTGCTGCAAATGATTTTGGGGGATTCATGGCGTTGGTTTGCAGTCAAGTAGGAGGAGAAATGGGAAAATTCTCCTAATATGCCCTCCCAGTTTTGTATGTATGTGCTCGAGGAGGCAGTTGAGGGAGGGGGCTTTTTGGTAAAACGCTACAGTAATTCATGCCTCCTAATTCTGAAAGTGTGACAAATTCTACATTGTATTCAATGAAATTGTATTTACCAAAGTTTCTAAGCTCCCATGTTTGTGTTGTGACCGAATTTAGATCGTGAAAGTAGTCTATATAATGTTGAGGGAAAGTTTATCTATGAATTTTTTTTTTAGTAAGGTTTAATATATAATGTAGTTTATGAAAAATAACATCTCCAAAATTTAACTATTTTGTCTAACATAGTAAATTTATAAATAATTATGCTATATTTAGTAACACGTTAGTAAGGAAATC
>JAODPA010128567.1:0-17145 GCA_025585075.1 Nepenthes mirabilis | reverse complement strand
AATTTTTTTATTTAATTATTTTTTAAAATATGATTAATTGAAAAAATTCTCAATCCTTGATCTATGTCGTGGGCTGGCATAGCCTGATCACCGTTAATCCTGTCAAGTGGTGTCAACCGTGCGTTTGTTATCAATCCATTGCCTTCTGCTTTAGTTCAGCCATTCCCATTTTCCCTCTACACCCTTAGCCATGAAAGCTGTTTCTCGACCACCGCAGACCATCTTCGTCCCTCGAAAACCAAAGCTACAAATTTCAACCCTAAACGTTTTATATTCAAGAACACCTATCAGGCCCTCGAACGCTTCAATCAAGCCTCCACCTGCGGACTTCGACTTCAGATCATCTGAAGTTGTCGTTCTCTCTCGTTCGGCCATTGCCGATAGCCATCCCGAACTTCTCGATTTGGCCGATAGAGGAAGCTTAGTACTCGTCCAGAAGAGGCAGTTCGGCCGTGTGCCCTCATGGCGCGCCGAATTCGTAGAACCTGAGGAGATCTGGGTGATGGGCACGACGCATATTTCTCAAGCTTCGTCTGTCGACGTCGAACGCGTTGGGCGGGCTTTGAGGCCAGATAATGTCGTTGTTGAGCTCTGCAGGAGCAGGCAAGTGTCCTATTATTATTATTATTATTANTCGACGTCGAACGCGTTGGGCGGGCTTTGAGGCCAGATAATGTCGTTGTTGAGCTCTGCAGGAGCAGGCAAGTGTCCTATTATTATTATTATTATTATTATTATTATTATTATTATTGATGTGTACTTTAAATCTCTTATTGATCTGAAAAGATTCAGTTTAAAATTTTAAAATTTTTTAATTTAGATGTAGCATACTATAATGAGAATGTAAATTTGGAAACAGACGAGACTTACTCCCAAAGTATTCTTTGACACATATGTCAATCTTTTAAACTCAACAATTAATATTGTGAAGGGTGAAAGAAAAAGAGATTGCAAAATAGTCAGAGGCAAAGAATGAGAAAGAGGGTGACCAAGAATTAGGCTTTGGAGTGTTTGTTTCTTCTATTTTTAAGAAATCAACTCATTTTCTCCATTTTCTTTCCTTTTTTTTCGATCCTCTCTTTCGAGAAGAGGAGATCACTATTTATAGTAGTTCCTTGGAGTTGGCTCCTCATTTGAGCAGTTCTCTCCTATGATCTAAGCGGCGATTCAGTTATCAATTGTTTGAATTGAATGCCACATTGCACATTTTTTGTCTTAATAATAGAACCATGATTAACTGTGTTGGTTGTGAGTAGTTCATGGACTATTACTTGGAGGATAAACCACGGGTTGGGCTACACGTGGTTGTCATTCTTCTTGGTTTGTTTTCTGTCATTCGTCTTGGTTTGTTTTCTTCAGTTTAATAATGTCCTGGACTTAAATTTTATGGCCTGTGAGGTGTTGGTCTTTGTCACAATTGGCTCCACATAAATTCCATTGGTGCTTAGGCCTTTTTCCTCCTCTTGGGCCTGCCTCTACATTAAGCTTTGACCAGACCTAACACTAGCACCCCAATGTTGAAGTTCAAATTGAGCTTCAAGGGAGTATGTGTGGCCCAAGTTGGATTGTGAATTTCCATGTAAAGGGCATAGCTTCCCAATAAAGCTGAATCCACCAAGTCTCCATGTCACTCCGGTCATTCAGTTACAGTGTTGTAACTGGCAGTAATGGCAGAGATTCCATACATTTATTCTGCGTAATAACTATTTTGATTTGTTATCCAAAATGCATCATTTCCGCCAGACTTTCTATCTATAAGAAAAGGGTTGGTTCACATCTTTCTTCATTCACCCATTTTCTCCTCTCAATATCTGTTGTTGATGGAGTTGGTGAGCTTTCTCAAATATCTCTTTGCTTGGAGAATTATTCGGCAGGGGCAGAAAGGGTGGAGAGGCCATCTCGAAGAGGTGTCCCCTCAAAAACCTTTGATGAAGACTATCTCGGTTTCCTTCTTTTAAATAGGGGACTGTATTAGTTCCCTTCTTTTACGCATCTCTACGGTTTGGATCGCTATGCCGCCAAGAATTTGGAAAGGAAACCTTAAACCCCAAAAGGTTTTCTTGCTCTTTTGTTTGCCTTTTATGGGACTAGCAATGGCCGAAGAAGGCTACCCTGGCTGGCATTTTGTTACGGGTTTTGTAAATACAGATACAGATACCATCATACCCACCGATTCGTTGCATCCTCGGCAGAGTACATGGCTGCGTCTATGACCCCTCAAATTTCAGGATTACCTCATATTCTACTTATTTTATTCTGTTTATTTTTTTTGTTAGAAGGTTATGGGGTTATGATTGGGTTGTTCTGGTTGGTTAGATTGTTATGCTCGTTGGTTACTGTTTAGTTAGCTTATTATGCTAGTCAGTTATTGTTATTGTTTGGTTATATCTTTACGTTACTGCGTAAGTAGGAAAAATACAAGATACTTTGCTGACTCATCTCGTCCTCTCTCTTCTCCCGAACTCTCTCGAACTCCCCCCCTATTAGAATTCTCCTCCCTCTTTTCCTTCCCTCTTCTCTTCTTCCCTTCTTCCTTCATCTCGTTTCTTTGATTTGTGTGTTGCAGGACCATCGGCTAACTGATTTTCGGCCATCTTCAAAGTCACTCTACAATATTGGTGCTTTCATTGAGACAAATGGTGGAGTGGATGACTACCTGCTACAAGGCGCTTGAAGAGTCAATTGCGGGCCTGTTGACAAAGCTGAACGCAGTCGCTGCACCGTCCATCAACATGCAGAAGGCCTCATTGCTCACAACACCGCCACGGAACAAATCCAGCAAACCCTAGTCGAAATCCATCAATCCTTGAACCGAATTGAGCGACAACCCTCTCCACTGCCATCAACAAACCCTCCATTACTACCCACTCCTCCCTCATTCATGGCGTTCCCCTCTGTTATTCCCCATCCTTTAACACCATCCCTACCACTATTGTTTCCCTCTCAACCTAATGGCCAGATCTCTCCTTATCCTTGACTACTCAAGCTAGAAATTTTGTTTTTTTCCGGTGACAATGTTATGGGATGGTTATTTCAAATTGAGCGGTTCTTTGTGTACCACGACACCCATCCTGAGCAGAAGCTTCTCATCACCGCCTTCTATATGACGGGAGCCGCACTACAATGGTATCAATGGTTGCATGCAACCAAGCAATTGTCCACATGGGAGATTTTTGTCGGAGATCTGGAGCTGTGTTTCAGGCTGTCCGCCTACCTCAACCATGAAGCAACTTTATACAGACTTCGTCAAACCTCCTCCGTAGTGGCTTTCATGGTCGAATTCAAGGAAATTTTGACGCGCTCGACAGGTCTGACTACTTTTAATCTCCTCAATCGCTTTATTTCCAGATTACGCAACGACATTCGGCGGGAATTATTCATACTGAAACCATCATCATTACCGAAAGCAATTGGTATGGTGAAATTGGTGGAAGAAAAAATTGATGCTGGGCGACAGTCTTCACAGCGCCCAACCAACCCTAAGCTCATCCCTAATTTTCCCACAAGTTTCCAAAAACTACCATACTGCATCCCCTTTACCTAAATTACCAATCAAAAAATCAATGCCCGCTGAAATGGCTGCTTGTTAAGATAAGGGATTGTGCTTTAATTGTGATGAGCGTTTCACCCCGGGCCACTGTTGTAAGCCTCAATTCTTATGCCTAACCACTGACAATGATGGGTCTATTCAGCCGATGCTCCAACTAGATGAGGCAAACTCCACCAACACAGACTCCCCAATCGTATCACTGCAAGAATCCTTTTCCTTACCTCCAATCTTAGACATAAATCCAACCATATCTCTTCATGCCTTGGAAGGCAGATTCGTCCATTCTACCTTGAGATTACAAGGATGGCTCGCAGGCCATGTAGTAGTGGTGCTGGTGGATAGTGGCTCCACCCATAATTTCTTGCAGACTTGACTGGCTAAGCACCTAGGCCTTTCTATCGAACCCTCCCACCATCTCAATGTTACGGTGGGAAATGGAGATTCTCTTCAATGCAAAGGGCGATGTACTCATGTCCCAATCACTTTGGGTTCTACTGAGCTTATTGTGGACTTATATCTATTGCCGATATATGGAGCAGATATCGTCCTGGGGGTCTAACGGTTAGCAACAATTGGGCTGGTGCTGTTTGACTACAAGGCCCTTTGGATGCGATTCCACCACGAAGGGGGACAACTCACTTTACACGGCCTGTAACAAGCTGCCATTTCCAATATGTCACTAGGACAATTGAGGCAAAGTGAGCTCACCCATTTGGCCTCTACTTACTTCCAGTTGATATTCACCCCTATCATGGTAGCCACTCTCGACAACAATTCAGAAATGACTCTGCCACCATTCCAACTATCACAAAACATCAACCCAGCTGTTCTGTCCACACTACACGGCATTCTTACTTCCTTTGTTGATGTCTTCTTGGTTCCACAGGGACTACCACCCCGCCGCTCTATGAATCATCGCATCTCCTTGAAACCGCATGCTCCATTAGTTAATGTTAAGCCGCATCATTACTCACATTTTCAAATGGCGGAAATGGAATGGCTCATCCAAGAGATGCTGGCAGAAGGTATCATTTGACCTAGTATTAGCCCATTCTCGTCGCCGGTTCTCCTTGTAAAAAAAAGATGATAGTTGGCACTTCTGCGTGGACTATTGTGCTCTCAATGCTATAGCCATCAAAGATCAATTTCCAATCCCAACCATGGATGAGTTGCTAGATGAATTACACAGTGCTCAAATATTCTCAAAATTGGACCTGTGTGCTAGTTATCATCAGCTGAGGATGCATGCAGAAGATGTACACAAAATATCCTTCCGAACACATGAAGGGCATTATAAAATCCTTGTCATGCCTTTTGGGTTGTCAAATGCCCCGTCCTCCTTCCAGTCCAAAATGAACAACATCTTTTGGCCGGTCCTGCGAAAGTTTGTTTTGGTATTCTTTGACGACATTCTAATATACAGTCCTTCATGGGAATTGCATTTCAAACATCTCTCCCATGTCCTCCACATCCTGCACGGGAATTGATTTTTTGCCAAGCATCCAATTGTGAATTCGGATGCTCTTCATTATCCTATTAGGGCCACATTGTGTTTGGAACAGGGGTGGCGGTCAACCCCAATAAAATAGAGGCAATCCAAAACTGGGCAACACCAGTTAATATCAAACAGTTGAGGGGTTTTCTCGGGCTCGCAGGGTATTACAAACGATTCGTGGCCCACTACGTCCAGATTGCAGTACCACTTATGCAACTATTGTATAAGAATGCATTTATTTGGAATATGGAAGCTAAGGCAGCCTTCAAGTCACTCAAGACCGCCCTCACTTCCACTCCAGTTTTCACTTTGCCCGATTTCTCAAGACCCTTTGTCATCCAAGCTAACGCATCTGGCCATAAAATTGGCACCGTGCTCATGCAATCGGGCCAACCCATCATATTCTTTAGCCGCCAGCTTAGCCCATGGTTGTAGTCTTCCTCCACCTACCTTCGGGAACTTTGTGCCATTGTGAAAGCAATCAAAAAATGGCGTCAATATTTGTCGGATGCCAAATTTACAATGCAATAGATCACCAGTCGCTAAAGGCGCTGCTCAGTCAATCCATCCACACTTCGGATCAACAACACTGAATCTCCAAATAAATGGGGTATGAATTTGACATTGTTTTCCGGCCTGAGAAGGAAAACACCCCTGTGGATGCCCTGTACATGCTTCCTGAAGCTTCCTGTCACATGCGAAATGCCACCTCTAAGCCAATGGTGGCTCTGTTGAACGCCCTTCGGAACTTCCATAACAGGCACCCAGACTCATAACAATTGATTAAGGCTTTGCAAGAACACCTAGGTGACCATGAGCATTACCCTCTTTGTGACGGCCTAATCTTATACAAAAATCGGCTTCGGGTTCCAACCGAGTCGGCTTTACAAGATTTAATTTTCCAGGAGTACCATAACTCCCCCTTGAGAGGACATGTTGGGTTCCAGCGCACACTAGCCTAAATCGCCGCTTCCTTCTATTGGCCCAACATGCACCAAGATGTCCGGGAATTTGTGTCACGCTGCTTTGTATGTCAACAAGTAAAACATTTCAATTCAGCTCCCTCTGGGCTTTTACATCCCCTTAGTCCCTGCAGAATTTGGGAATCCATCTCAATGGACTTTATCACCCATTTACCCCCCTCAAATGGGAAAACGGTAATTTTTGTGGTGGTGGATCGATTGTCCAAGTATGCTTACTTTTCTCCCTTGGACACACACTTTACTGTTGCAAGCTTGGCCGATGTATTCGTTAAAGAAATCTGCCCATTACATGGATTCCTAGTTGATATTGTTTTAGATCGCGATCCTTTGTTTATGAGTATATTTTGGCGAGAACTTTTCAAGTTATAGGGTACCACGCTGTCTACTAGTAGTTCCTATCATCTATGGACAGACGGGCAAACCGAGGTACTAAATCGTTACTTGGAAGACTATTTACGATGCTTTGTAGTTGACAATCCGTCGACATGGGTCAAATACTTGTTATGGGCAGAATGGAGCTACAACACAGCTTGGTATTCTTCCATTCAAATGAGCTCCTTTGAAGTTGTTTATAGGCGAAACCCACCAACCTTAACTGATTACGTCCATGGCTCTTCTTCGGTTGCCTCTATTGCCGAATTGATAATTGAACACTCACATGTTCTCGTCACCCTTAAGAATAACCTCCAGCGCTCCCAATTGCATTTGAAAAACTAGAGTGACGCTCACCGAACAGACCGTGAATTCCAGGTGGGTGGTGATTGGGTCTTTGTAAAACTCCAACCCTATCGACAGTACTCTGTTGCGCGTCGGCAAACTAATAAACTTGCTAAACGTTACTACGGCCCTTTCAACATCATAGATCGGATCGGAGCCGACGCTTATGTCTCCCTGTTAAAAAAAATGTCATGGTGATCTGGCTAGCCAGAGTATTCCCCTACAATCTGAAGCACTTGGTTCCCGGCCTATCTTAATTTCCAAACACATTCTCGGAGTTCGGAAGGTGCTGTAGCAAGGGAAATTCCTTCCCCAATTACTTGTACAGTGGGAATCCCACTCTCCTGTTGAAGTCACTTGGGAACCAGCTAGGGAGTTTATCCAGGACTACCCCAAGTTTAACCCTGAGGACAAGATTCTTTTTTATAACGGCAGGAATGTTATGGGTTTTGTAAATGTAGATACGGATACTATCGTGCCCACCGATTCGTTGCATCCTCGACAGAGTATATGGCTGTATCAACGACCCCTCAAATTCCAGGATTACTTTTAAATTTCAGGATTATCTTTAAATTTCAGGATTACCTCACATTCTGCTTATTTTATTCTTTTTATTTTTTCTGTTAGAAGGTTATGGGATTATGATTGGGTTGTTATGATTGTTATGCTCGTTGGTTACTGTTTGGTTAGCTTATTATGCTAGTCGATTATTGTTACTATTTGGTTATATCTTTATGCTACTGTGTAAGTAGGAAAAGGAACAAAAAATGCAATATATTGTTCTGACTTATCTCGTCCTCTCTCTTCTCCCGAACTCTCCCAAACTCCCCACTCTGTCAGAATTCTCCTCCTTTTCCTTCCCTTCTTCCTTCATCTCGTTTCTCTGATTTGTGTGTTGCAGGACCATTGGCCGACTAATTTCTAGCCATCTTCATAGTCACTCTACAACACATTTGGTTTCTCGATGCCATCTCACAGGGGTGACTTACCGGACTTCGTAATGAATTTCTCCTTGCCATGCTTGGGGAGGAGGTTATTATTGCAGATCAATCGTTAACTTCTATGACATAGAAATGTTAGCTTGTCCCTCTGTCAGCCTTTCCTCATTCCTTCTCTAGATAGGGCTAATAGAGGACAGACTGTCAACCACTCGGATGGTATTCGGTCTCAGAGTTGAATGACTGATTTTTGCCCTTGTCCTTCGCCTTTTGCTCTTTCCATGGGGGGAGACACTGTGACCGGTAGTCAGTGCGTCCTTACAACCTGGCTCACCTCTCGGGCTTCTTCCTCGATGTCTTTGGCTATGGATGGAATGGGCATCTTTGTCCATATCTTGTTTCCTATATGAGCTGCCATTGAAGTTTCATATGGTGACTTGGCTGCGGCAGCTAATTATTATCACTTGGATGTTGTTTATCTTCTTTTTTCCCGGATCTTCTGACTTGCTCATTTGTATTAAGATGTAATTTATACATGTTTTAAAGTGAAAATGAATAAAATATCAGAATGCTTCATATTGTATGCATGTTGGATTTCTTAGACTATTGATTTAATCCCTTCTCCATCGAACTTATGTATGTTAGCTTGGAAGTTCATAGCCCTTTAGGGCAGCAACTAATTAGGGAATCTGGTCGATACCATTATGAGATCATCAAATATATTTGGAATGCTACTTTAGCATTAATAGTCAGTTATAAAGAGTCTCTATAATTCAAAACACTAACACCGGGGAGTTTTCCCTGTTTAAAAATTAAGAAATATGGTCTAGTTCGAAGGGTCCCATTATTTATTGAATTATTTTACGAGTCTAATCTAAGTACTGTCCACTCGCTATAGGTTAATAGGAGGTATAAAGTGTACACTAGGTGTGGATAATTTGTTCCATTGTGACTAAATGATGTCAGTGTAATTATGGTTGACTAAACTTGAACCAGCTAGTTGTCAGCGCATTTAATGTGCCTTAGTTCCTCAAGGAAGCATCTTTCTCTTCCACTTGACACGTCATCTAGCTAGCCTTCTTCCACCTTCCTTATTGAATGCATCATTTTGAGGAGACGGTTCAGCTTGCTAAAATGCATTGTTACTTGGGAGACATGACATTTCTCATCAGGGTCCCACTTTAGGCACATTTCTCTGGAAAATGAGGTGACACTTTGACTTTTGATTTTGATGCTCGATCTATTTAACCCTAATCATTGAATTGCAAAACAATATTCTCCTCACCTTAACATTCCAGTTCCTTCAATTCTGAAAATTTCCATCTTTGTATTTCCCTGTTCATTAATGGCATTGCGACGATCTGAGAGTTTTTCTTCTTGTGGAGTAGTTGATATTGCTTCATCCTCGTCTCTATCTGACATTACCGGCCTATATGAATGGTTTAATATTCCAGACACCATCCCCTATATGATCTTTCCTTCCGAAGATAGGGCTTCTTCTCCCCCAAGATGATTTTATTATGATTTATGAAGCCCATTTAAAAAGTGGGTCTTGCATCTCTATAGTGAGAGAATTTATAGAAATAATGGACGCTCTTCGGATCCCTATAGGGCGACTTCATCCCAATACCATCCAATACCTAGTGGCCTTGTGTGTCTAATTCTTCCAGAAGCAAATAAGACTAGACCCTAAGATGATGAAGATCAACTTTAAGTTCAATTAAAAGAAAGACTAGATTTTAGTGACTCCCCAAATAAAGTCCAAGATTTGGGGGGGGGGGGGGTAATAAGGATCGAATCTTTTTATATTAATGTTACCAACAATTGGATCCTTTCCAATAAATAGGAAGACAGAAATTCAGCTTATTCTAGTGTTGTGAGGGAAAGACTTACAGTGCTAGGCCTTGGATGGATCTTGTAAAGTGGCATGCTTATGGGTTGCATGAAACTAGCAGTTTCTTTATTGCCAGCGCTCTAGTTGCCGTCAGTTGGTATACTGTTGTTGAGGGCAATGTTGTGGCTAATATTCCTCTGCGCCCTGAAGTGGCTGAAAGGGGTTACCTTGAGGTTGTCTTGCAGAGCGAGCTTGAGGGCGGCTGTTTTTAGTAGCCTCCTGCCAGGGCTTCAATGACTCAGATTGCTACCTCACCTGACCACGATATGGAGTCAATGGATGGCGATGCAATTATCAATGAGTACATGGAGAACAATGGGGCAAAAGGAGTAGCTCAATCCTGGGTGCCTCTTCCACAATCTTCCCTATCAATTCCTTCACTTGAGATACCTATCCGGATTCCTAGCCCACAAATTTTCCCAAGGGTTCCTTCGTGTGAGGGATCTACTTGAGTCCCTCACTCAAAAATTTCCCCTGAAACTCATTCATGTGAAGTATCCTCATAGGTTGCTTGCGAGAGAGTCCACTTTGTGGTTCTTGAGGTGGCAGGGATGATCTAATTATGTCGTCTCACTATTCATATGGTGAGTACAAGTCAATGGCTCAAGGCCTACCTCTTATGGAGGCAACGGTAGTTCCACATTGGATCCCCAGGTTGTGTTGGATCTGCTGACGAGCATGTTTGTGGGGAGCCATTTGTGATTGGAGCTACCGAGGTGCCTCCTAGATCTCACTCCCAGATAAGTGGAGGATCTAGTTGTAACATGGAGATTCCTGGGTCAGAGGTCCCTGACCCTCAGCCGATCCTTTCCCTTAGTCATTGATGGCATTCGCATTGACTGGTCTTGGCCCACCAAACCCCTCTTCTGATTTTGTAGGGGATGAAGAGCTAGTTCTTTACCAGTAGGTTTGTTCTTTTCTCTATTTTTTACTTGGTTTTTGTGATATAGATTTTGTTATTAGCATGAGCCTTTTCGCAGTCCTCATTCATGCTTGAGCAGGTTCAATGGAGAATCCTATTCTTGGAGCATGAAATGGCAGAGCTATCTAGATTCTTTATTTGTCTTATGGTGGAAAGGGCTCTAAAAGAAGGTAATGTTACCCCGAGGCGAGGGCGGCAGGCTTGGAGAAGGACCTTGTTGAATGAATACATGGGGCAAAGTGGGCTACAGGTAGGATTGAGACCGTCGAAGGTCAGGCCACGTTATCGCTGATGACTGGGCCATTGACGCCAAGAAACACTTGACCATTGTGGAAGCCAAGATTATCAAGTTAAAGGATTTTGTTCATGTGGTTGAGGAAAAAATTATTGGTGCGAACAAGTGTGTCTCCTCTACCGAGTGAATTGCTGAGAAGCAATGGATAGACTGCTTTTGGCTCATGGACAAGCTTCGTTAGAGTGTCCTCCCAGAAGAAATGAGTATAATCCTAAACAATCGGTTCAGGGGGGGAATTTTCTCCTACAGGTCGTTGATTTTACTGCTTTCTCCTAATTTTCCTCTCGTCTATCTAGACGCTAGGAGCTTCGGTGGTACAACAATTGCCGAGATTACAAACTTTGACACTGAAGAAGACCCAGACCTTCCTGCCATTGAGCAAGATCCTACTAAAGTGTATTTCCCTTAATTATAGACTTTTATTGGGATTTGATAAGCTGTCTTATATCGTGTTGTAAATACTGTTCTTTAACAATTTTGGATCTTTGGTGCAACAAAGTAAAACTTGTATATAATCTTTTGAGGATCTAGCCCCCGGGCATTTGTAACTCGGTTTGCTGACCACTAGATTTCCAAGTTGGGACCCAACTAAGTGTCTTACCGTCTTTGTTGGGTAGTATAGACCATAGCCCTTGACCGTACAGTTGGAAATTGTGAAACCTGTTGCAGGGTGTTGGACAATTGTGCCTTTAAGCATTCTTGAGGTTTTGATTTTCGAGGGACTACCCTTATAGTCTAATCTCAACAGACTTCTACCTGTGTAATGTCTTTGACCTCTAATGAGGGCATTGGAGGCAATAGCCTCCAGCTCCTAGGCCTTGACATATTCAGTGTGCGACCATTTCCATATCCGTGTGGTCTATCTAGACCTACACCTTTAGTGATCACCTACTTAAGTTGGTGCAACAAATAGAGAGGTTGTTTAAACTACTTGTCTAACTTAGGGTTCGCCTTAGTCATTTTATATTACCTGTAGCAATTTAAACAAAGGCATACAAAAAGCATACGTGCACACGAAATTGATGTCGAGCATCTCTTTATAGATGTGACAGTTAGATAATACAGGCACTTCAAAGCAAAAAGGGAGATAGGGTGTACCTCTAGGCTTCTAAGCTTTAGCTTACTAATATTTGTACTTCTTAAGATGAAGGACATTCCAGCATGTAGGAATTTCAAACTTCTTGCTAGAAAACTAGGTACCATTATTAATAATTATCACTTCGGGAATTTCAAACCTACAAATAATGCTCTATCATAGGAATTCGGTCACATTTTTCTTACTATTATTGGCCATTGGAGAAACTTTTACCCCTTATGTAAAGTAATCAATACCAATGATAATAAATATTCTTTGTTTGGTTATCATGGAAAAGTGCCCCTATATATCCAGCCTCCACTTTGAAAAAGACCAATGAGCCTGTAATGCTGTAAGATCCATAGGTGGTTATCATGGGATGCTTCCATGGATCTGGGAATATTTACATTTTATAATGAATTCCATAGCATTCTTCACTGTCAACTAATAATAATCTTACCTCATAATTTTGAAGGCAATATTTTTTCCCCTTACATGCACTTTGCAAATTTCAAGGTGTACCTGTCAGAGAGGGTAGTTGGCCTCCACTAGAGTCAAACAATGTAAGGCGTTGAGTAACCTCTTTAGTATAGGGATCCATCCATAAGCATGTACCAACTCACTATTTTGGTTATCCACTAGGCCTCCACTTGATCACTCAGTAGATTACCATCCTAGATGTAATCTAGGTATAGTCTCATCCAAGTCTTCTCAATCAACACTTGGAGGACTTCAACCTGCTCTTCTACGTTTGATTTCTATAGAGTTTCTCTCATATCTCGAATGTACCCTCCAGACTGTTTGATGTTGCTATTTTTGAGAGATAATCGTTCTTCTAATTCTCTTCCTTTGGAATGCAAATGATTTCATATTTTTTGAGGTTTGCTAGGAGTGTCCGAGCCTTGGTGAGGTATTTTGCTAGGTCGGATTTATTGGCCTCAAAATTAGCCAATACTTGATTAACCATTGTCTTTGAATCACTATATATGGTGAGGCTTTTAACGGAGAATTCTCTAGCTAGGATTAACCCGGCCAGCAAAGTGTCATACTTTTCTACATTGTTGGTTGCTTGGAAGGCTAATGAGATTGGATACGTAAGCTCTGTGCCCTTTGGAGAATTTTGAATTATTCCTGCTCCACTGCTTGTCTGAAAAAATGCACTGTCAACATGCAGGGTCCACCATGGCTATATTATTTTGAGATAAACATTCGAGGGTTCTGAGGTTTGCTCTTATTGGTTTGAGGATATTGTTTGTACAATGAAATCCACTAAAGCTTGACCCTTTATTGAGGGTTATGCTTGGAATTATTTGTCGAATTTGCCCAATTCAATGAACACCTGATTAGGCATCCTAATATTTTCAAATTTTGGAGGATCTTTTTGAAGGGTTGATCAGTTAGTACCACCACTCTGTGTGCTTGGAAATAAGGTCGGAGTTTCTTAGTGACAAGCACTAAAGCCAAAGTAGCCTTCTCCATACAAGTATATCTGGTTTCTAAGTTGACTAATATCTTGTTGACGTAATATGTTGACCACTAAATCCCTTGCTCTTCTCTAACTAGTATGGCACTTAAAGCCATGTTTTATATTTTTCATTTTTATATTAGATTAATATAAGAAGAAAATATTCAAAGTCTTCTAAACTTTGTGGAAAAGCTTAATTTATTTTGGATCAATTACTTATTCGGCTCAATCTGATAAAGTGGGGTCCTAATGATTCGATTATAATGGGACCGATAAAAATTAAAGTACAATAATAAAATTAATAATCTACAAGGAAATCTTTAGGATAAAATTGATTTTTTTATTTTTCTTATTTTGGCCGTAGTTTAATCTCTTTGGGTTGCTTTTGATATTGTCAAAATTACTGTTGACATAAGATTATTGTTTGGTTGGAGGTCCTTCTTGACAAATGGTGACTGTTTAAACATTTTGGAGCCACAATTTTCAAACGATTCTACGAGAGTAACCAGCAACTTCAGTTGTATGCACCACAAATTAAACAAGTTAAGAGGCCCAAGTAATTCTATTGGGTAAACACCTTCGTGCATACTCAAGTAAGGAGAAGAAGGGAGAAGACTACTCCGGAAATCAGCGGTAACAATGGAGGCTGAGCCCAATATATTGCTTGGTCAGGAGGTGAGTAAGGAGGATGCTAAGTTTCTTTCCATTTTTTGTACCGTGGTAGACTCAGTTTAGCATTGTGAAGATCAGGAGTGATCTGCAGGAAGTAAGTTACCCAAGGTAAGTGGACTACTCAAGAAGAATACAGTGTAATATTTCAGCAGGACGGCTTATGTTTAGTAGATGCTTCAAAACTAAGAGGACATTCAAACTGTTATTCTGCTAGTAGGTCATGATCTAGCTGTTAAAACTTTTAGAATGAATTGATCGATTGTTTCTAATTTCTTCAAAAAAAAAAACTCTGAAGAAACTGGTCATGATATTGATATCCATTGTTTCTGTTGTTGTGGTTGATGGAGCTGGAATTGAAATCTGAATATTTCCAAGAATCAGCTGAACTGAAAACCCGTGTGAAGAATGGACAAACTTCATGAATTGATCAAACATATAGTCTACTTCAAATCAAAGGAGGACAAAATATGAGAACATATCATACTCTATGTAGTAGATAAAGAAACACCAAAAAATGGACTTATGCCATGGAGGGTTCACACCGGTAAGAACACATAATGGATAGCTCGCTTAAGCAACAAGAAGGAAAAATGAAAACAAAAAATTGCACAAAGGAATTGAAATTACAGAACCATTGTAAGTGTACATCATTTGAACTTTGCACCATTTATAGCTTTTTTTATCCGCCTTAACTTATCTGCTATCCGTAGCTTAAGTTCAAATGTCGCAGAGTTTCATTTTCAGAGCTGGGATTATGTATGCTTCCGACATTGTTGATCATGGCAAACAGTTGAGTTCTAATATGTTCTCTTTGAGCGGCACTGAATTTTTCCGGGCAGTCAATAGAAGCATAAACTTGGGTAAGCCTTAAAACTTGCGTAGAAATCAACACCCTTAAAATTCTGATTGTATTGAATGGTTATTCTAACATTTCCTTTCAATGACAGGGGGACAAACTGCTTTAGCATTGCGTCTCTTACTGGCACTTTTCTCTTCTAAACTCTCATCTGATGTCAGTCGTCCCTTCGGCGATGAGGTAGTAAACTTAAGAAATTCAATCTCCAAAATTTTACTGGGTAAAAACCTCGGCATTTTGGTAGCCGTATTTACCTGAGTGCAGTTTCGTGCTGCTCGGAGAGTATCCGAAGAAGTTGGTGCTCAGATAGTTTTGGGGGATCGTCCTATTGAAATTACTGTATGTATTCTTACACATCCACACATTAACAATCCTTAAATTTAGGCATAGCAGTTGAATTTTTTCCTTTTGCCCCATGTTGCTACTTTCGCCTTCTGACATACTTCCTAGCCTCTCTCTTTGTGTTCATATATGACTTATGTATGGCCTGCCTTTCAGCTTGAAAGGGCATGGAATTCCCTCAAGTGGTTCGAAAAACTTGGCTTGGTGGTTTCAATCGTCCGTGGAATTACATCATCATCAAATGAAATCTCAAAGGTCATTTTTATTTGATCAATTTTACTTCATCTTGGTATGTGAGAAATTACTTAGATTGCTATAGATGCAAATTTATCCCTTTTTTTAGAAAAAAGATTACACCGGATTGGAAGTATCTTTGTGGCATTTGTATATATTCTTTCTTGTTGAATATTTTCAAAATAGAAGAGGTGAATATTTGAACAAATGTAATTGTTCAAATACGTGAGATTGTTTAAACAGGTGTTCCTCGTTGGAATCATTGTGGATAGACATGCCACTTGTAATGCGAAGACATATCAATTATTTAGGATAAACACATCCTTTTACCGTATCGTCTATAAAAGTCATATTGGTGATTTGTTTTAAAATAGTATTAAAAATTCAGAGTAGGATATGAGAGAAATAGACTCACAAATATCAGACTATTTTTATTAATTACTCTGCTATAGAAAATAATTAATAAATTATAAACAATATTGTTTTTATTGAAAGTTTTGGGTTTGATTCATTAAAACTCAATTTGATAAGGTTTCATTGTATCATCAAATTAATTTGCATAAACCCATTTACACTTGTAAGGTGCTAATACTTCCTTAAGAAAAGTAATATTTTAACACACCTTAAAGACTTGCATTTAAACATTATTTGATTCCCGGGATGATTCTCAAATGTCCCATGTGTCCCTCACATTTTCTAGGCATGACCTGCCAGTGTGGGGGAAAAGGCAATAAACTTCTTACATTAGTAATGTATGTATCAATGGGAAAAAGACAATCTTATGGTAGTTTTTCGTTTCTGTTCTGAAATTTTGTAACAAGTTATGCTGCATCACAGGAGTTTAGTGCGGATGATAGCCCTTTACAACTCTATGACCAGCTGAGTTTCAGCTATCCTTCACTTGTCCAACCTCTTATACACGAGCGAGACATGGTAATTAAGTCTCTTCATCTCGAGCAAGTGGGTAAAAAGCTGTCTTCTAATCTTCTCGTTACAACTCCAGATATCGAACAAAGTTACTCGGATTTGCTGCTTGCTTATCTTCGCTGCCTAACAGCGAAGCTAATCAGTAAAATCTACTGTGATTGCAGTATCTAGCGTGGTCACTGAAGCGGAGCAAAGCTGTGAATAACAGCAAGAGAGTGCTGGGAGTTATTGGAAAAGGGCACATGAATGGAGTGATATATGCTCTAATATCTGACCAAGGTGACCTGCAGTTTAGGGATCTTGTTGGGGAAAGGCGGTCTGATGGTTCAAGTGGATGGATTAATAGACTCGCTAATAGTTTGGCAAGGGACACCCTACTTGGGATACTGCTTTGGACATTGTTTGAACACTTGAAGTCTTGATATTGTCCTATAGATATGTATATATATGCATATGTATAATGAATGCATAAGCTTCCCTTGTTGGTCAGATATAACTTTGATTGAAAATATTTTTCATGGTTTATAATGTTTAGTGTATATGAGAAAATAGATTCAATTTTTTGTCTCTGCGTAGCATGTAAACCTGATAAAAAACACAATACCTGATTGGTTCGATTTGACCAAACCCAAATTTTGTAAGATTTGATTAAAGTAGATGAGTTTTATGGATCGGTACAATAAAGATTGTAGGTTTGATTATTTTTTAGACTGAGCATGATCACGGGTAAAAAAGAAAGATTTGTCCTCCTTAATGTTTAGAGTATGAATTTTTTTATTA
>JAODPA010128556.1:0-17145 GCA_025585075.1 Nepenthes mirabilis | reverse complement strand
TATGAAAAAGAAAGAAAATTTTATAATTATATTAAGAAAAGTATGAACTGTTCTCCAAAAGGGTGAGAACTAAGAATTTAAAAATAAAGTGTAAAACTTTTCTAACTTGAGGAAGTAAGAAATTCGACCAAGGATTATAATTCAGTAGATAGTATATTCTAGCATGCCTCAATAGATTATGGTAGAAGATCGTCGTTTGACCCTATTATCCGTGGGGTTGATAAAAGTGGCATCTGACTCTATCTGTAAGTGTATGTGTAGACGGTCTACCTTCGGGTCTCAAATAGCAGCACAAAGGTTTTTTATTGTATAGGAATAAATACAATCCGGGTTTTGATCAACTGTTTATTTAGTTGATAAAGCTTACTGGCCTTGATCCCAAAAGATAAGTAAGTTTTTAGAATGTTTTGACAAATATGAATAAGAAAGAATAAGAAATATGTTTTGATGGATAACGCTAAGGAAAAAATAAGCTAAGAAACCATAAGGTTGTATTTAGGTTTATGCTTATTTTATTTTGTATGATTCCTATCTTCTATGATATGATTTTAAGTTTGAATATGTATATACATGTTTTTTGTTATTTATAGTATCTTATTGAGTATTTGGCTCATTCCTTATTATTTTACTAACCCTTTAAATGATTTGTATGAATTTCTGCCTAATGAGTAGGAATGAAAATGGAAGGACTTTATTTATATTTTTGAAGATATTTTGTTATCTATTTTTAGATAGTATTTACTATATTTTAGTTATTAATTTTAGTCTGACTTCACTAGTAGATTGTGGTGAAATTAATATGGAGTTTTTGGACTGTATAATTCCATATCAGTTATTGTACTAGATATATATAGCTGTTAAGAATATAAGAACGTTGTATCTCAGTGATAATTTTTGTATCAAATGGACAAATTGTGAGATCCCAAAATCCAATGGCTCAAAGTGTTGATCGAAATATGAAATCTAAACCGGCCGCCTTAAGCCTCAATCAAGTTCGGCCTTTCCTTAGTATAAAATAAGTCCCGCTCCAGCCTTGAAGTGAAGACAAGGCTACTCCGCCCTTAAGTGGACAAGGGCACTCCGAAAGTTTCAATCATGCCACTCCGTCCAGAGTGGAGCAAAAACACTACGGCCTCCCAGAACTCCGGAATCAAAACCTTAAGCAACTAACCCTCATCGCAAAAGGCCACTCCGGTCAGAAGTGAACAAAATACACTTCGGACACAGCAACAAAGCCACTCCGTCCAACACAATTACTCCGTCCAACAAAAACCACTCCGTGCAACAAAGCCGTCCGGATTTAAGAAACGCACTCCGGATAAAAGGCACTCCGGACTCATATAGCCACTCCGGACTATCAAGTCACTTCGTCCTGAAAGAGAGCGTGAAACACTCCGTCCTCCAATAATCACAAATAAGGAGCAGTTGGCAGGAATAAATTAATAGAACGAAAGACAAAAGTAAACTTTAGTTAGAATTCAACTAGGCGGCGACCAAATAGAGTAGGTAAACCAACCTGATTACTCCACCTACCCCCTGAAAAGAATTACCTAATCCTAAAAAGAGTTACCGAGCAAGTAACCTACCTCCACTTACCCACCTGCTCCCTCCTCTTTATATATCGAACTGTAGTTGAGGGGTAGTGTGAGTTTCTAGCGCCAAGGAGAATAAGGAACGAAGAAGAAGGGAAGAACTTTGAGGCAGATGGAGTGGATAGTCAGGCAATCGAAAGGAAGAGAGTGACGAGGAGAAAGCTTCAAGACGGTAAAAATCTAGGAATCAACTCTCAGGCAAGTGTACCTCGGACGCCGTTTTTAATTTCATTGCAAGTATATTCTGCTCTGTTTTTAAATTCATGCTTTATTGCAAGTGTACCTCGGACGCCATTTTTAAGTTCATTGCAAGTGTATTCTGCTCTGTTTCTAAATTCATGCTTCATTGCAAGTGTACTTCGGACGCTGTTTTTAAGTTCATGCTTTAAGAATATTGCAAGTGTACTTCGGACGTTGTTTTTAAGTTCGTGTTTTAAAAATATTGCAAGTGTACTCTGTTTTGAAGTTCATACTTTACTGCACGTATACTCTATTTTTAAGTTCCTGCTTTCTGCATTGCAAATCCACCGTCTGCAATGTAAAATGAATTTCGTCTTTTGAGAGAATGAACTCCGTCCTTTGAGAAAACGAGCTCTGTCCTTCAAGAAAATAGGCTCCGTCCCCTGAGAAAATGAATTCCGTCCTTAAAATGAACTACGGCCCTAATGTGAAATGAACTCCGGCTTTTAATGAATTCCGTCCTTAAAATGAACTCCGGCCCTTATGTGAAAAGAACTCCGGCTTCTAAGAAAGAAAGAACTCCGGCTTTTGAGTTTACACACTCCGGCTTTTATGAAAGAAAGAACTCCGGCTTTTGAGTTTACGCACTCCGGCTTTTAAGTTTATGCATTCCAGAACTCCGATTTTTAAGAAGAAAATACACTTCGATTTTTAAGAAGAAAAAGCACTCTGGTTTTTAAGAAGGAAAAGCACTCTGGTTTTTAAAGAAGGAAAAGCACTCCGATTTTTAAGAAAGAAAAGAACTCCAGCTTTTAAGAAAGAAAGAACTCCGGCTTTTAAGAAAGAAAGAACTCAGGCTTTTGAGTTTACACACTTCGGCTTTTTTGAAAGAAAGAACTCCGGCTTTTGAGTTTATGCACTCTGGCTTTTAAGTTTATGCACTCCAGAACTCCGGTTTTTAAGAAGAAAATGTACTCTGATTTTTAAGAAGAAAAGGCACTCCGGTTTTTAAGAAGGAAAAGCACTCCGGTTTTCAAAGAAGGAAAGGCACTCCAGTTTTTAAGAAAGAAAAGAACTCCGGCTTTTAATGAACTCCGGCCTTAATGTGAAATGAACGGCTTTTAATGAACTCCGTCAAAAAGGCACTCCGTCTAAAAGGCACTCCGGCTTTTTAAGAAAAAAACACTCCGTCCAAAATGCACTCCGTCCAAAAGGCACTCCGGCTTTTTAAGCACTCCGGCCTTTGAGCACTCCGGCTTTTAAGCACTCCGACTTTTTGAGCAAAAGGCACTCCGACTTTTTGAGAAAATGAACTCCGGCTTTTTAAGCACTCCGGCTTTTCAAGCCCTCCGGCTTTTGAGGAAATTGACTCCGGCTTTGTTAAAAGAGAACTCCGGTTTGTACTGAAAATGAATTCCGACTCCGAACTGAAAATGAACGTGCTTTACTGAAAATGGCTTTTAAAAAAAGAAGTATTTCTGCTTTTGTTATTTCGGACCCTGGACTCACTACAGTCCGGATAGGTTCTCCGGCGTGCCTTAGGACTTTTCGGTGGTAATCGAGGATAACTCTGTCCATTGAGTTATTTGTGGTCCACCCTGCCCCCAGGGCGTTACGGACAGGAGGTATACCGTTACCGGCCTACCTTCGGGTGGCATACCGTACCGATCCCGTGAGATGGGATACCCATATAACAGTTATCGGCCTTAGATTGTGTGGAGTGAATACAATCTATCCTCGATTATTCGCACCCTCAGCTAGTAGGGTATATTGGCAGGGTCTGTACTGATATGATATGAAGTACTGTTTACTATTTTACTGATATGTTATGGTATAGCACCGATTACCGAATATGAAGTACCGATTATCGAATATAAAATACTGTTTACTGATATGATATGTACTGTTCACCGTTTACCGTACCGATTACCGATATGTTATGTTACCATTTACTGTTTATTGTACCGATTACTGATTCGGAAGTATAGTACTGTCAAGGTATGTTTACTCTATTTCTTGGACTGTATTCTGATTTAACCGTTCTGTTCATACATAGTTACATGACCATTCTGCATCATCATTTTACTACCCATGTGCATGTACCTTGTTGGGCCTCGGCTCACTATTTTATATTTTTTCCCCACAGATGAAGCTTTAGAGCTTGTGCCTGACGAGTTGGAGTGATTAGAGTTTGTCTGAAGGATTATTGAAGACCCCCAGAAGCTAATTTTGGAGAAATAGTATTGTAATGACTTGATGGACTTCTATGGTTAAACATTTTTGGCTATGTAGTCAGAAATGAATATTTTGGAATGAATATGAATGCTTCCGCAAGTGTTAGAATAACTTCCGCTATACTTATGGTTAAAAGTATATGGGTCCTAGATGGCATCTGTGATTCTGTGTTGCACCCAACTGGTTTAGTTTGAGTTTTCAATTGTGTTGCGAATGACGGAATCAAAAAAAAAATCCGTTCCGTCACACAAATATTATAAATATTTATTATTTCCGCAGATTGTTGTATGATTAACTTTTAATAATTAGCAGGCATTTTTTCTTAATAAAGACTAACGTTATTCTATTATTAAGTTGGTATTAGAGCCACAAATGATGTGGCAATGTATTTGGATCCTATATATTATCATGTGTTGTTTATGTATAGGTGATTGTAGTATGAATAAGAAAAGCTCAAATCCAATAGGTTAATAATTAATTTATTAGTAAAATTAACAATTAAAAGATAATAAATTATGATTATGATTTATAACAGGTTTTAGGATGTGGACCGTCACAATTGGGTCTGATTTTCTTATATGGTTGTTTGGTCAATCTGATTTTGGTTATAAACATTGCTCTTTACTCATATATTAACGTAATAATGTGATCTATTCTTCAGCCACTTGATAATGTGACATTTTGAATCTTGTGGTTAGAATACTTATTTCATTTTAGGTCAATTGTGGTATAAATTTGTAGTTCACGTCTATCATTAATTGAATTTATTAATTTATAATGGATTAATTCCATTAATGATTCAAGTTCGGTATACGGACATGACAATAATAGCTGTATAGCTCTCAAATAGATTGGTCCTATTGTCTCTTAGCTCTACGTATAGGTTGTTACATGGATATCTTTGATAATATCAAATCATACAATCAAATAATATTCTCAAAAAATCTGTCAAAATTCCATGATCTAGACCAAGTTCCTTCTTTGAATGTAACTACTACCAATAATGGATCTCCTCTCTTACCTAATAATGAGACTAAAACTCTATTTGATTCTATCTAAATTGTCTATGCTCATAAAATAATTTTCAAAAATAGTAATTGAAAACAATCCCAACAATCCTTTACATATGGCTTCACTAAACTCTTATCACCCAAATAATAATTAACAAGGCCAAAGAAACTCCAAATCTTCACCAATGCCGGGGTCTATCTTAATCAACAACTGCTTAAATCCCAGGTATTTTTATTGGTATGTCTAATCCCAAATAGAATGGCCCAAGAATGCCATATTCTCAACCCAAAGTGTGGACTTATAAGTTTACTAGTCAAGTATACTTCTCTAAATCAAGTAGGACAATCCTTAGTTATTTCAATTCCATTAAGGTACTCTTGGAATATACCCAATTGTCAATGATAACCACAGCAGCACATAGGTCCACATGTGGTTGGAGTACCCCATCTATCGAGCATAACAATGCCTGCGATACATAGAGTTCATTCTTTGCTAGAACTATTGCCTTAGAGTGTTTCAGATCATGATCTAAGATTGGTGATAATTTGATCTCACATCGGTCTTTAGACAATACTAGAATATCTACTGTTGTTTTTAAGTCCTTGATAATGGATGCTTGATGTTGATTATTGTGATGAATCACGTCATAAACCACGTCATCAATCTTAATCATAACTTATTATCCTTTAATTATTAATATTTTTAGTTAAACACATTCTAATCAACGGGACATAAGCCTTCTCTATAAATATTTCAATGCATCTGTACATAAATAATAACTCAATATACAAAAGATTCAAATACGTTGTCACGTCATCTGTGGCTCTAACATTAACCAAACAATATGCTAGCACCTTCATATTAAGGAAAGATGCTTGCTAAACTAATCATATACAAATCTATGAAAGCAAATAATATCTATAAAACTTTAACCATCTGAACAACACTTACAGAGAATTCATTATTCTATAACATTAATCAAAACTGATCCAAAACTTTACATCATTTTTCTCTCAGTCTACATGTAAGGATCTAGTTTCATCATCATTCCAATTATAGTAAAGTATGTAAATATGAGTGAATCAAGGTTAAAGAACATAGGAGGAATTGGATTGAAAAGCCTAAAGACCAAAAATTGGCAAATCAGGAACCAGTATTGTAAACTTTAAAATGTTAATCCGTAAATAAGATTTATGTTTTAAATTATAATAATCACTGTTTATTAAACTTATATAATCAAAATTAAGGTCCAAGGATGTAAAAAAAAAATTGGTTAGAATGGTCAAAACGGGTCCCAAACGGTACGTGTACAAAGTTGGCTTGCTGTAGGCTTGATGCAGGCCTGATGGATGCTTGATACACGCCCAAGGCACTGCCAGGGTGTGATTTCCAGTACTATCATGCCCGAAGCACCCCCAAGGAGGTGCCGGGGTGTAATTTCAAAAATGTTGTGTCAATGATCACCTGACCAACGCACGAGGTGCTAGTTTGGGTATATAACCCACGTCGTTAGCTTTTCTCCCTCATTTTCAATAGAAAAGAGAGAGAGGAGAGAGAGAGAACGTGGAGGAGAAGAGAGAGAAGAGGGTTCAAGGCTTTCGAGTATGTTTTTGGTATGGAGCTAGTTGAGAAACTTGTAGATCGGGTCGAAACAAGTGTACTCATATGCTTTTCTTTCTCTTATTGATCTTTTCATTTTGTTCCTTTTAGATATTTTTATTCAAATGCTCATCTAAGCATGTATTTTAAAATATCCATATATTAAGCATGTATATATGTTGATTTAGTGTTCGATTTAGAAGTTTTATGAGATGTTGTGTTTTGTTGGAAGCCCTAACCCCACTCCTCACCATTTCTCCCAATTATTTTGAGTATATGTGTAATATGGCCTTAAAATTCCAAACCCTAATTTCATGAACATTTTTACCTTAATTATTTGATTTTTATTTACATGTATTTTGTATATGCCATTTTGTATGTCCCGAAAATTATGTTCGGTGCCTTGTATGGAGGAATTTGTTATCCAAAAGTTAAAATATTTTGTTTGGCTCAATGTGGTAAGAATTTTCTAATTTTCCTAAGCTCTATATCCATTTATGCATGTATTTGAAGTCACGTGAAGATTGTGTAATAAAAAATATGCATATATGATATGAAAAGAGTAAGAAGAGAACTCCACAATTTGTTAAGACATATGAATTATTTTTCAAAGAGTGAGAACTAAGTGTTAAGAATTAAGTGTAAATTTTTCTTAAGATAAATTAAGAAATTAGACTGAGAATTTATATTTCAGAGGATAATATTTTCTGACATATATTAGGATATTACAATGATAACTGAGAAAAATGCCCTACCATGGGGATTTATAAGACAGCGTTACGTATGCATTACCTTTGGCAGAATCAGAGGTATAAGACCTTTTGATTGTGTGGAGTAAACATAATCCTTTTCTACAATTGTCTGTTTTATTAGTTGGCAAGGCTTACTAATCTTGGTCCCTAAAGATAAATCAGTTTTGCATATTTTGAAGACTGAAGGAATCAAAAATAAAGTAAGAGATTTGAATACAATATGGAAAGGTCTTTTGATCATGTTTTATGTTAAATATACATTATGATTATATTCCGTCTCTTTGGTTCGTTATCAAGTATAAATATGTATGTCTTTGTTTATATTAGTGCCTTGGTTAGTATTTGGCTCACTCCCTTACTATTTTTCTTACCCTCGGATGAGCACAATCTGATACCTGATGAGGAGGATTAGAGGTCGCAGATTCCTAGGCTTGTAGAATGATTTTGTGGATTTATGAATTTGTATGGAGGGCTTGTGTATATGTTGGAAAGATAAGTTGATGTATTTTGATTATTTTGATGATATTTTGATGAGTTTAGTTTTCGTTGTATATCGATAATTTTATATACTTTTACAGGTCATTATGGTTTATTTTTGGTACCTAGTGGTATCTCTCTATCCCGATGTTGTATTCGAAGATATGTCGTTGGAGCCACGAATTTTATTATGGTGATATTTGGATCCTATGTATGTTAGATGTTCATTTTTGATGGATTTTATATGATTTGCATTTAATTATTAACGGACATTATATTCAAGTGATTTTTAGTTAATCTGGTCCGTCACATGTGGTATCAAAGACAGGTTATGCCTTAGGCTTGATTTGGATTTTATGCGGGAGCTTAGGATAGGATAAATTAGATCGGATAGTCTTAGTTATCCTAATTAGTGTCTTAATTAAGTTAAGTTACTTTACTTAGGTCTCGACTAAGTTGGGATCAATTAGTTATGTGTGATCGCTTAGTGTATAGTATCTTAGTGTCCGAGCTAAATTGTGAACTAACCTGAATTGTTCTTATTTCAGAAAAAAGTATTAGCAATGGTGAATAAAAGGAGAACTAAGGGTGGCGGCAATCTACATGATCAAGAGTCAGAGTATTTGAATCTATTTGGAAGGATGGCAGATTTTATAGAGGCTCTGGGGCAGCAGAACCTGGCTCCAGTTATTGTTCTAGTTCCTGCCCCAGCTCTTGAAAAAACTCAAGATGGCAGCTTATGATCATTTCCCAAATGAATGTGTGCTTGAGTTTTTAGGAAAGCCAGATCCACTAAAAACAAAAAGTTGGATTTAGAGGCTCAAAAAGTCATTTTCAGTCATTTGATGTCCTGAAGGAGATAAAGTCTTATTAGCTTCTCATCGTCTAGAAAGCGAGGTTGATCATTGGTGGGTAATGAAGAAGAGAGCTCTAGGAGTGTTTGAGAGTGAATTTTTTGAAAAATATTCGAAAAGGCCTTTATAGACAAATATTTTTCTAACAGTTTTTGGGAACAGAAGGAGGAAGAGTTTATTTGGCTAAGGCAAAGTGATCGTATAGTGGCTGAGTATGAGAAAAAATTTACCGAATTGTCACATTATGTACCTTATATGGTAAATGAGGAAGTGAGGAAGGCAAATAGATTTCAGTAGGTTTTGAGATATGAAATCAAAAAGCAACTATCAACATTAAAATTACGGACCTACGAAGAGGTATTAGATCGGATGCTGATATTCGAGAAGGAGCTTAGGGATTGGGAATATTTTAAGAAGAGAGCTGCAAATCATGAAGAGAGGGTGTAATATTCTAAATTTTTATTTGATTCAATCGAGATTATTTATTATTTTAGATACTTTGGATGTGACAAAAATTAGTTAAATATTATAAAATTTTGAAGGATATTTGGGTCAATTGGGCCGGCACCCAAACTGCGCCCAAATTGTTGCCCGGGTAATGATTTGGATTTTAGAATAAAAGAAACAAAATATATAATAATAATAATAACAACAACAACAATAACAATAATAATAATAATAATAAAAGAAGCAGAAAGAACAGGACGCAGGGGAGAAGGAGGGGAAGAAGAGGAGAGAGAGAGGGAGAAGAGAGAGAAAGGAGAGATCAAGGTTCTCGGGTTCGAATCCGATTTGGAGCGAGTAGGAGAAGTGATAGATCGGGTCGAGGTAAGTACATCCATACCCTCTTCATTTTCTCTTTTCAATCTTCGTTCATTTTTCTTGGGGTATTTTTATCCTGGTACCCAACCCATACTTATATTTTGTGAAACCCATGACCCAAGCACAAATATTCACCAATTTGTAGCCCGATTCATGGTTTCACGCGATTCTTGCGCACCCTGAAACACTAACTAGCACCCAAACCGAGTTTAACCGATCTATTTGAGTTTTATCCATAATTTGGATTTAGCAAATTGTTACCCACAAGTTCGATACCAGTTTCTGATTTCTGATGCCAGTTATACTGATTTATGCTTTCTCTTGTTTCCATATACGTCCCTGTTCTTTGAATAATTCTATTGTTTTGCTTATCTATACGTATGTTCTACACAAAAGAATTACACTTGCATATTTTTATGGTACCTTATTGGGCCTCGATTCACTCTTTTATTTTTTTCCTCTCCAGATGATGCAGTGGAGTTGATTTCGAATGAGCAGGAGTAGATAAAGCCTAGTCAATAAGATTTTTGGGAGCTTCAAAGCCTATTTTGGGAGTTCAATTAGCTTGAATGTAAATACCTAAATTGTTGATGAAAATTATGTATTAATGGTTATAACATGTTCTATATTTTTGTTGAAATGGTATTTCTACTTCCGTAGGTTTATATTTTGGACATAGTTTGGCTTTTGCTATCTACATTTGGATTTTGTACAGGTCCTAGACGGCATATCTTGTATGAAATTTGATGTAGTAGACTGGAATGTTCATTTAGAGCCATGGTTGTGTATATGGCATTTGAAGATCCTGTGTCGATGATGAAAATGTGTGTTGATGTATATTAATTTGTATATTTGTATGTTTTATTTAGGTTGATTGTATCAGTTTAGCCTAATTTTAGGAAAAACTCTGTCTGTTTTTTCTTAGAATTCTAATATATTTTTTGAGCTTCAATTTTCTATGGTCATTGATGAAATATATTAGAGAAAAAAAATATCCGTTCCGTCACAATTGGTATCGGAGAAATAAGATATCTTAGGATCGATCGATCGAAAAGCGAAAGCATAGGCTTAAGTTTAAGTAGGGATAGGTCAAGGGTAGTTAAGATTAAATAGGATGTTTAGGAGTTAACCCTTAGGCTAGTCCTGAATCTTATTGAATTATTGTTAACCCCATTCCTCTTACCTGATTTCTTGAGGCTTACTAATGTTGTGATTGCTTTTGGTTATAAGATGTAGCATGGCACGTAGTGTTGGGCTTATCGTGGGCTCAAGCCCAACAAGAGGAACAGAATCCAAAATAGAGTGCGCTCTCCACTGGCTCGAGTGCAAAGGAAGCGTTGAACGGCAGAATGTCCCAGCTCGCTGTTTGCTCGGGCTAGCCAACCAGCGCCCCTTTTCTACAGACCTGCACTCGCCGTGCGTTCAATGGGCGCTCGAGCGCAAGTTTGGAAACTTCCCACCTTCTTAAAATCATGTTTAAAAAGAAGAGAAGGTGTGGGGTTTTTAGAGCACGAACAGCAAAGCAAAGAGGAGGAAGAGGAGAAAAGAGATGGGAAAAGGGAATAAAGCCACATCTGGTCTGATCAGAGTAAGAACATCAATTAATCAGGCTAAGACAAGTGTACCTCGAAGGTTATTTTTCATTTTTACTGCTTTTTAGTTTCTCCACTTTGATATTCACGCTTTAAAACCCACGTCCCCTAAGCTTTATTACAAATAATGCATGTTTTCCATGATTTTATGGCTAGATTTTGTGTTTGTACATGGTTATTATTGATTGTGGCTTCAATTTCGTGTTTGGTTCATGTTTTGGTGTTCGTTTCATGTCCAAACAGTTCGCCTAAAACCCTAACTCAAAAATTTGAAAATTTTTTATTTAAATTCATAATTTGGTATATGTATTATGATTTATGGCTTTAATTTTGTGATTTGGCTTAAGATTTAGGTGTGATTTTGTTCGGAAGCTTCGCATAAAAACCCTAGAATGAAAATTTGAGAATTTATATTTGGAAACTTGAAATCTTGAGATTTAAATGTCAATTGGTGCCTTGTTACAGTTTATTCGATGATTTGTACCTGGAAACTTTGCATGGAACTGTGTTATCGAATTATGAAGGCCCTTTAAAATTATCTGAAAGATTGATTGTATGAAATTGGACTTCGCCTTAAGATATGATGAATTTTGACTATGAAATTATGAGCAAATGCATTAAGTTATGTTATCGGTAAGAAAATTGGACCTAGAACTATTATACAGTTCGATAAGGTTCTCCAAAATGCCTTAGAATTTTATAGTGGTAATCAAGGATAATTTCGTCCAAGGAGTGATACATGGTCCGCCCCTCATTGGGACGTAATCAGGAGGGTAGAGACTATTGAACCTTTGAACCTTTGAATCATGGATGAAATGAAATGGAAATAAATGTTATCGAACTTTTAGCCTTTACTTGTGTGGATTGAATACAATTTATCCTAGATTATTCGCCCCCTTGGCTGGTAGGGGATACTAGTTAGGTCCCTGAAATAACGAACTATAATTTTGAGGAATAAGTGAGATTTGAACTAATTTATGAATTCCAATTCATGTTTTTATTGATTTATGCTTTCTTCCTGTTTCCATGGACGTCATTGTTTTTTAAATATTTCCATAGATTCTGCTTTATCACACTCATGTTTTGTATGAAAATATTTCACTTGCAAACTTTTAAGGTACATAGTTGGGTTTTGTCTCACTCTTCTATTTTTTTCCTTCCAGATGAGACTGTAGGGCTACTACCCGATGAGAAAGAGTAAAGAAAGGGTTTAGCTAAAGAAGCCTTGAGAATATCTGAAGCCTTTTAAAAAATCTTTTTGGAGTTGATAGTAGTGAATGTAAATAACTAATTTTGTGGATGGAATTATGCATTTACAGTCATGGCATATTATGTTTAACGATGGACGTATGTTTTATGCTTTCACAGGTTGACTCATGGTGATAGTTGCTTCCACATTTTTGTTTATTGGAGATTTGTTTTGTTATGGTCCTAGATGATACCTCTTTAGATCCAATACAGTAATTAGGAGTACTGTGTTGGAGCCATGGATGATATGGCAATTGTGATCATGTATATGTATTGTAGGGTGAATTGTGATATTTGAATAGTTGTGTGCTTGTACAGGTTTATTTTACACAGGTTGTATTTTTAATTTTCGTCCAATTATTGAGAAAACTCTGCCAAAATTTCTACAGATTATTATATTTAAACTAATGGGTCATTAGTATTTATATATCATTAATGCAGGGTCTTAAAGGATGGGACCCATTCTGTTACAAGTCTGATCCGGTAAAAGCGGATATTTGGCTTAGGAGGATGAAGAAGATATTTGCAGTGATTCAATGTACTGATCGAAAAAAGGTTACTTTTGTGATATATAAATTAGAAGGTGAAGCTGATAGCTGGTGGGCTATGAAAAAAAGGGTGTTAGGTGTGCCCAATGATGAGATTACTTGGGAAATGTTTAAAGAGGTTTTCATAAAAAAGTATTTCCCTTCCAGTCTCCAAGATCAAAAAGAATAAGAGCTTATGTCGCTTAGACAGGGAAATCAAACTGTAGCTGAGTATGACGCAAAATTTACTGAACTATCTCAATACGTATCGTACTTTGTGGAGGATGAATTAAGGAAGGCTAAGAAGTTTCAGCAATGACTGAGGGATGGTATTAGAAGGCAATTGATGACTTAAAAGCTCCAAACGTATGATGATATCTTAGATCGGGCCTTGATATATGACAAGGAACTAAAGACACAAAAGTTCTTCGCTAAGAGAGCCGCTAGTCGGGCAAGTTTTAGCACTGGATCAACTATAGGACTTTCAGTGCCATCCAAAAAGGCAAGGACAACAGGCAAGGGTAAGAGCATCGCTGAAGTTCAGTCAGTAACTGGTTCTCAAGCGTCAACGGGTGATTGCATTTTCTGTGGGAAAAAGCATGTGGGGAATCCTTGTCACAAGGCATTGGGAGCTTGTTTTAGATGTGGACAGAAGGGCCACCAAATTAAAGATTGTCCGTTACCCCAGAGGTTGGAAGCAAAGAAGCCTATTGTCTCGGCTAAGGCTTTTGCAATGACTATTCAGGACGCAGAGGCATCCGCAAATGTGGTTGAAGGTACCCTTTGTATTTGTGGAGTTTCAGCTTCTATTTTATTTGATTCTGGGTCTACACATTATTTTATTTCCTCGCAATTTGCATACCATATTGTGTCTGTCCCACGAATTTCGGATTATTCTTTAGCAGTATTAATGCCTACTGGATCCTCATTTATTACTAATGTTATGTATCTGAAATGTATGGTAGAGGTATAGGTGATTTTGATATTATCTTGGGTATGGACTAATTAGCAAAATGTCATACCAGTATTGACTGTTTTTCAAAAAAAGTTTGTTTTGATATTCTTGAAATGAAACCATTTTTCTTTCAAGGCATTAGGAAGAAGGAGATGCCTATATTAATTTCTATATTGCATGCTAAGTATTTGATAAAAAATGGATGCCAGGCTTATCTAGCATATGCCAGCACCATTGGGAGTCACAGAGTGCCAGTGAAGGACATTTTGGTTTTATGTGATTTTGAGAATATATTTTCAGATGAGTTGCCTTGGTTACCTCCTCATAGTGAGATTGAGTTTGAGATTAAGGTTATTCCTTGTGCTATATCGATTACTAAAGCACCTTATCGTATGGCACCCGCTAAATTGAAAGAGTTGAAAATGTCAGTTGCAAGAATTGGTAGACAAGGGCTTCATTAGATCGAGTGTATCTCCGTGGGGTGCACCAGTACTGTTTGTGAGGAAGAAAGACCGGTCCTTACAATTGTGTGTAGATTATCGTAAACTAAACAAAATCACAATTAAGAACAAATATCCATTGCCACGTATTGATGATTTGTTGGACCAGTTATAAGGATCAAGGGTATTTTCGATGATCAATTTGATGTTCGAATATCACTAATTGAGGATTAAGCCAAAAGATGTGGCCAAGACTGCTTTTCATTCGAGGTACGGCCACTACGAATTCCTTGTTATGCCATTTAGCCTTACGAATACTCTTGCTGCTTTTATGAACCTAATGAATCGAGTATTCCAGCCATATCTTGTTAAAATATGTGGTGCTTTTTATTGATGACATTTTGACAAATTCTAAGAGTAATGAGGAGCATGAAACTCGTTTGATGATAGTACTCCAAGTGCTTCGTAAAGAGAAACTGTAAGCTAAACTAAATAAATGTGAGTTTTGGTTAGAGGAGGTGATATTTCTGGAACATTTGATTTCAAATGGATGCATTACTGTAGACCCAAAGAAGGTAGAAACAGTTACTAACTGGAATCGACCTACCTCGGTGACTGAAGTTAAGAGTTTTCTTGGCATGGCAGGATATTATTGGAGATTTGTAGAGAATTTCTCTGGAATAGCTATGCCCTTGACTCGATTAGTGGAAAAGGATGTAAAGTTTGATTGGACTAAGTAATGTGATCAGAGTTTTCAGGAATTGAAAGTTTGCCTAACGATTGCTCCGGTGTTGACTATTCTTGAGGGATCGGGTGGTTTTGAGGTATATTGTGACACCTCCAAGGTAGATTGAGGTTGTGTGTTGATACAACATGGCAAGGTAATAACTTATAGGTCTAAATAGCTGAAAGTGCATGAAAAAAACTACCTAACTCATGATCTGGAGTTAGCTACTGCGGTATTTGCCTTAAAGATTTAAAGACATTATCTTTATGGTGAGGAATTCCTTGTCTATTCGGACTATAAAAGTTTAAAATATTTGTTCTCACAGAATGAGCTTAATATGAGGCAAAGAAGGTGGCTTGAATTTCTGAAGGATTATGACTATGAAATTCAGTATAAACCCAGGAAGGCTAATGTAGTTGCTGATACTTTGAGCCATCAATCAAGTTTTGTGGCAAGTTTTCAAATAAAATAGATGGAAATGTTAGATTATCTGAAGCAATGTGATATTCGGCGATATGTTCGGGGCAATCGAATGATTTTATCATATCTTTAGATTCAGCCGGAGGTGATAAATAAGATTAAAAAAAAGTAGGTAAATGATTCTTTCCTTATAGATATTATGGAGGATTTAAATAAAGACTCCAGAATCAATTTTAATATTCGACCTGATGGAACATTGAAGTTTTGAGATCATTTGTGTGTGCCGGATGATAAGGAGTTGAATGAGAAAATCTTAAAGGAAGCTCACCAATCTCGATATACAATTCATTCGGGGACGAATAAAATGTATTAGGACTTGATGAAAACATTTTGGTGAATAAATATAAGACGGGACATTATGACTCATGTCGAGAAATTTCTTGTGTGTTAACAATTGAAAGCTGAAAGGAGGAAACCATTGGGGTTATTGCAGCCAATACTTATCCCGAGTTAGAAGTGGGAAGACATCGCTATGGATTTTGTATCGGGTTTGCCAAGGACTCCTAAGAACCATGATGCCATTTGGATTATCATTGATCAGCTGACAAAATCATCTCATTTCTTGGCGATCAAGATGACGTATTATCGTGACAAATTGGCCTAAATGTATGTGAACGAAATTGTTAGACTTCAAGGTGTGCTCACTTCAATTGTATTTGATAGGGACTCCTGTTTTGTTTTGAGGTTTTGGAAAAGTTTGCATAATGAGTTGGGGACGGAATTGAAATTCAATATAGCATATCACTCCCAAACTGACGGTCAATCAAAACATACAATCCAGATCCTAGAGGATATGTTAAGGGCCTCGGTGTTAGACATGAAGGAAACTTAGGATAATTATCTGGCCCTAACGGAGTTTGCCTATAATAACAGTTATCAGGCGAGCATTGGCATGGCACCTTTTGAGACACTATATGTGACGGACCAGATTATTTTCCATCGAATAACCTCCGTCAATGGCTACACACACTCTAAAGCCCATAATTAAACTATGGACTTCTACAGAAAATCCGGCAGAGTTTCCTCTGCAACTGGACGAAAATAAAAAATACAACCTGTTAAAATATCATCCTGTACAAGCACACATCTATCAAAGGCTTAACTCAAAGCCTACAACACGCCACACAGGATCACAATACTGCCATATCATCCATGGCTCCAATACAGTACACAACCTACTCTACTGGAAATAGAGAGATGCCATCTAAATGAAACCAAACTCAAAATATATATATACAGACGCGGAAGCATAATAAATCATCTAATATCTGCGGAAGCACAACAAAACCATAAAAACAACAACGATGAGCCACGCTCAACACTGAGTGGCTGTCCGCAATCCGATCCAACTCTAAGTCCCAATCTTCTGATCACACGCCGTCCAGCCAGTCACATTTAGCAAGCCTCTCCTTGCTCTAACCAATCCGGCGTCAGCTAAGTGTTCTCATCTGAAAAAGAGACAACAACAGCAAGAGTGCGCCAACAGCTCAGCAAATGTAATCATAAACACCCCTCCAAGACATGTACAAGGACTGAAACGGGAGGAAATACATACTCTCCAAAATCAGGGAACAGGAAAGGGAACAGGAACAATTGGAATCACTTGATTCCCACGGTTCTCACGATTACACTGATTGGTCATCATTTGGATTCA